>PVIC010000122.1:108220-166677 GCA_004025085.1 Thryonomys swinderianus | reverse complement strand
TTTTTTTTTTTTTTTTTTTTTTTTTTTTTTTTTTTTTTTTTTTTTTTTTTTTTTTTTTTTTTTTTTTTTTTTTTTTTTTTTTTTTTTTTTTTTTTTTGCTTTTTTGGAGACAGGGTCTCGCTTTGTAGTTCAGGCTGGCCCTGAGCTCACTATGGTGCCCAGGCAAGCTGCCGTGAACTCAGCAATCCTCCTGTCTCTGCCTCCCGAGTGCTGGGATTACAGGCGTGAGCCACCACGCCCAGCATTATATGTGGTAACCGGGGATCGAACTCAGGTCCTTGTGCTTGCAAGGCAGGTGCCGGAACCACTGAGCTAACCCTCCGGCCCTTGATTTCTTTTTGATCCACTGGTTATTTTGAGTGTATGGTTTAATTGCCATGCATTTGTATAATTTCTGTGGTTTCTTTTTTCATTAATTTCTAGTTTCATTGACATATGGTCTGATGATAAGCATGGAATAATTTCAGTTCTGTATTTACTAATGGGATTTATATAGTCTATTTTGGAAAATGTTTTCTATGCTCTTGATAAGAGTATGTTTTGTTGTGATGAAATACTATTTTACTATACTAAATACTATGTTACTATTATATCTATTTGTTTGAACTCTGATATTTCTTTGTTGATATTTTATCTAATTGCTCTGCTCAAATAGTGATGTACTTAGGTCACCTTCTATACTAGTGTTGATGTGTAGTTGATCTGTTTTTTTCAGTAATGTGTATTTTGTGAAGTTGTTTGCACTGATATATACACACACATGCCCACATATATATACCTATTTATAATTTTTATGTTTTCTAGTTGTGGTACTCCTTTGATTAATTCCTAGTGACCTCTGTCTCCTTTGACCAATTTTGGTTTGTAGTCTACTTTATCTGAAACTGGAGTAGCTGTTCGTGCTTGTTCTTAGTTCCTTATTGCATAGAAAGTTGTTTCCATCCTTTGATATTTACATCTATGAATTTCTTTTTTAGGTTCATTGTGTTTCTTTATACAGCACAGTGTGGGATTTTTCTTTCTTGATCCATTCTGCCAATCTGTGCCAAAGGTATTTCTGTCATTGCATTTGATTTCTATTTCTGATTCCCTTTTCTTCCCTTTTCCTTCACTTCTTTATGCACCATACTTGATGTTTTAGTCCTTTCGGCATATTTAGGTTTATTGTTTCTTTTTAGGATATCCTTGAGAATTACTTTGAAGTGCTGTTCTGGTGGTCATAAATTTCTCAAGGTGCTCTTTAATGTGAAAATACATTTTGTATCAGTAACATAATTTTGGCAGACATATCAGTCTGACTTAGAAGTTGTTTTCTTTCAGGACTTTAAACAGTTAATTCCAAGCTCTTGCAACCTTCTGAGTTTATGTTGAGAAGTCTGGTGAAATTCTAGTATACTTACCTATTAAAATGGTACATTGCTTTGGTTTAACAACTTTTGAGGTCTGGCTCTTGTGGTGGACTTACATGGTTTTGGCTATGATATGTTATAGTTACTTTGTGGTCATAGCTATTTTGGGTATTAACATGCCTTACTTATCTGTATGCTACATTCTTCCTCCATATTTGAAATGTTTTGTGGTGTTATTTCTGTAAGCAGTTTTTAAAAAAATGACATTTGTGCTGTCTTCTGACTTTTCTTTGAATCTATTAATTTAGATTAGCGTTCTTCATGACCTCTAGCAGCTGTTGCCTCCATTTTTCATGTTCTCTTGTTGTATTATGGTATCTCTCAATAATTGGTCACGAAAGACACCCTATTTTTTTTTTTTTTTTTTAGTTTTGATCCTTGGTCCTCACATTTATTACTTCTGTTGCCCAGAGTTTTACGGAATTTTTAACCTCCTGAATTTCTGTTTGGTATCTTTTTCATGCACTTTAATATTTTGCTGCAGAGATAACAAAGACATTTATGTCAGTCTTCTCTATGATGGATTGTTCAGGCAGCATTGGTGCTATGCCACAAGTATTGTGGTAAAAAACAAGAGGTGCAATTAATTTTAAATTTATAAAATAGACCTTGATATTCCACTTAAAATTCTGGGCATGATGTCATGACAGGATGCCAAGATTTTATCTTTTAGGGAACAGTTAAATGTGGTTGCCTCTGATAGATCTAGTGACAAGCTGAGAATTTGAGATATCTGAACATTTGAAAAGAATTCCAAATTTAAAATCAGAATATTAGACATAGCAGTATGTAACTTCTTGCCAGCTATTTTTATTTCATCCTTTGATACATCTATTTTGCATTCTGTGTTAATAACTTGTATTTTTAGATAGATATTTATGCCATTCTGCATTAAAGCCAATATATGTTGTGACAGATAATTGCAATTATGCATTCAATGTATTATTAAGTGCCTTATGATTTTGATGTGCTACTTGAGAATTTTAGGTTACACATGAGTTGTATGTGACAGCAATACAACTCATATGTTGCTGTTTTATACAATCTCTAAATACATTTTTCTTTTCAAGGCTTTTCTAGTTGGTTTGAGACAATACTTTTTACTTCATAAATATATACAGTTTTATTTAGAAAACATTTTAAATTGCAGTCTATTATGAAAGTTCTTAGAAGTTTACTCTTAATATTTTATGTGCAAATTACAATCTTATCATATTTTAAGTAAGCAAGTAGTCTGATTTACAATGTTTTCCTGGTATGGACAATGTATTTTTAGATTCAAAATAGTTCATTATTAGTGAAAACTATGTAGCATGATATTTAAGTTCTTTAATATTTTATGGATTTCATCATCTTAGTACCTGTGTATAAATAAGCAGTTGTTAGATGTGTGGCTTTACAGGGAGAATGTGTATCTCTTACAGTTGATAGAATTCAGTAATTTAAAGATTTCTTATGAAATAGCATAAACTCATATTTTGGGGTTATATATGTTTGATTTAATAATTTAAAAGTAATCTAAAACTTTTCGTATGATTTGTTAGAAAGTAGCTACATATAATCAGAGAAATCATTAACAAGTAGTTTAGGAAAGAAAATATTGTTCTCCCATTGGAAAAAGTGCTAAAAATATTTTTAACAGTTAAATCATTCTCACACTTGGATATATGATTCATTGGTAATACTGTTGTACTTGGAAATAATTTTAGCTTTGACTTGTTTTATCACAGACTTTACAGTGGATAGAATTTATGGTGAAATCCTGTATATTCCCTGCTGGCATCAGCTGCAAAAATGGGAAAAGAAGCAGTTAGAAAATACACAGGAGCTCTGAGTGTGCAAGCCTCTTCATTTATTTATAATAATTCTTCTAAATCTTACTCTGCTGTATAACATTTTCTCCAGATTTTCCTTTAAAGTGTCTCTACTAGCTAGAAAATATGTTGCTTTACCTCTGGTTACTACTTACAAAGTTTACATATGACTTTTCTTAGTGTAATATAATCATGAGAAAGAAGAAGCTCTGCTTTACTTGATTTAACCCCCGTTTTGCCCCTGGCTCATTAAGTTCTTGCTGTCTCCCCTCTCCTTACTTACTTGGCTTCTGTAGTTTCTCAGTATTCTATGTATCCTTTTGCTAAATTACCTAAGTTAAATAATTTCATCTCTGCAAATTAATTTATATTTAACTATTTTAGTATAATTCTTTTCCAACCGTGCTTTGCAATATAAACTAACAACCTAATATATTTGTTAAATTTTGTTTAAAATGATTGCATTAAAAGCACAGATATTGAGCCTTATGAGCATTTATGATCTTAAGGAAGGACTTGTTAAAATATTACTTTGTAATACCAACACAGTTAAGATGGCAGTTAAAGATGGCTTCTGTATTCCTGTATTACTAATTTTTTGAAATTGTTGGTGTCATTTTTCTATTGTAATGCATGTTAGGAATAAAAAGATATTCAGTATTGTAAACTAGAACAAATTTAAACCTAATTTATACATTTAGCTTGAGAAATATGAATTTGTCAGTTATTGAAAAAAAGTTAAATTTGAAACTTTAAGAGAGCTAATATTCTATATTCCATTTAATTGACTGAAGAACAAAAGATCTGAACCAAATAATGAAATTTTCTTTATTTCTTATACTGAGATAGCTAACATATGTTTATGTAATGGATGGAAGTTAAACTACACATACGTAAAAGATAAAAAGTACTATCCATAGGTACATATAGTTAAATTTTTAATTTTTTGTGCTACTCTCACATTGGCATATGCCTCTAAACAAAACCTTGACCTTGATCAAATATACTTGGTCACTGTCCATTACAGTGTTTGAAAATTCAACTTAAAAATGAATGATTTTATTAAAAACCTTAATTTCCTGTTTTCTCTTAAAAATTATAAAAGAATTTCCAGATCTTCTCATTGATATGAGCACCTGTAGATGCAAATGAGCTCTAGAAAATATGACAGTCTTTGTAGAATGGGAAATTTCCAAAGGAAATTTGGTGTGGGGATGTAATGAAGGGAAGGAATAAATATGATTCTGAAAGAAAATAAAAGAGCATGTATATAGGGGGTGGGGAGGTGTGGGTGGGTGGGGATATGGGTAAAAATGAGAATTGATTGTGTGTCATATATTGGTACAAATTCCCCAATGTTATGTGTGATTTTGAGATGTATATAAATTGTACTAATAAAGAATTCAATTAAAAAAAAAGAATATCCTAGTCTGAGGAGGTTTTCACCTGGTACTTTTCACTTATCTATGCATATCTATTGGTTTGTCATAAAAGTTGAGTTTAGAACATTTTAGTGTAACCGTATTATAACATTGGAGGGAGGAACTTGGATCCTTAGTAACATGATTTTCTAAGTGTATCATTAGTTTTAGTCGAGATTAGAATCTAGATGATTTACTCTCAGTCATTTAATAGTTGCTCGATGGTAGAAGAGTTGGAATTATGTCTTTTTTTCCCTCTTGATCATAATTTCTATAGTATTCAATTTTCATAGCTCTGTATTTAAAAATAATAGTGATAGTGATTATGTGTCAAATATTGATCCTTAGATTCCTATCTGGAAGCATTTTTAATCACTTCTAATAATGCTCTTATTACAGTTGGCAGATCTTTAATTCTTGTCTTTCATAAATAGTAATAATGTGTTTTAACAAATTTGAGTTTTACATAGGCATTGTGATATTGTTAAGTAACATTGGTGTATTCAGCATGTTCATACACTTTTAGTAAAGATACAAATATTTTTTAAATGCTTATTTTTTAGTCTGATTATAGTCATTTTTGCTTAAGTAATTTTTTCTAGAAACTACTTATCTAAATACTATTGAAAATATTAAGAAAAATTAAATTTGTGGTGTAAAATTATTAAAGAAAAAGTCTATTGCCATTAAGATCACCTGGCTTTACATTTTTATAATAAAATTATTTTGCAAGTAATCTAAACTTTCAAAGTGACAGTATGAGGATCTGACTATACATATTAATGTAGCAAAAGTTAACATTCATAGAACTAAAGCAAGAGTACCATGACTATCTAGTGCCATTTACATGGAAGGGATACAACACATTGTGACTGGAATTGTTTAACTGCTTTAAAACTTCATAGAGTTTAGTATGGTAATTTTAAAAAGAATACTTATGTTAGTTTTATTTTTTCAGAGTACTTTCAAGTTTAAATCTGAGAGTGATATTCATTTGGCAGAACATCATAAACAGGTTCTATATGATGGTAAACTTGCAAGTAGTATTGCCTTTACATATAATGCTAAGGCCACTGATGCTCAGCTCTGCCTGGAATCATCACCCAAGGAAAATGCATCCATTTTTGTGCATTCCCCACATGCTCTTATGCTCCAAGTAGGTGAATAGTAGCTTAGTTTTATGTTACTATCAGCATTGATTGAGTTTATGTATTAAACTTTGCTCATTTGTAAGTTACCATTTCTATTCAAATTGTTCAAATCTTGTTTTTGTCATTTGTTTTTGGAAAGGGAACAATGTGCACTAACATATTATTGTGTCCTTTAAAATGTATTGATTTTTGAAGATATTATTGGTAAATATAAAGATATAATTTGCTATTGGAGTATACTACTCTTACATAAAAATTACCTGAGGGCTAGGGATTTAGTTCAGTGGTTCCAGTGTCTGCCTTGCAAGCACAAGGTCCTGAGTTTGGTCCTCTGTACCACATACCACAGTGCTGGGCTTGGTGGCTCATACCTGTATTCCCAGCACTTGGGTGGCAGAGGCAGGAGTATTGCTGAGTTCCAGGCTTGCCTGGGCTACATAGTAAGCTCAAGGCCAGCATGAACTACAAAGTGAGATTCTGTCTCAAAAAAAAAAAAATTACCTGAATTTTGTAATTTCTGTAGCCCAGAATTGCTTTTGCTATTCTAGGTCTCTTTTGGTTTCAAATGAATTTTAGAATTGTTTTTCCTAGTTCTGTGGTTTTGATCAGGATTGTATTAAATCTGTGTAACAGTTTGGAAGTATGGCCATTTTCACTATAGTGGGTCTACTTTCCAAAAAACAAGGAATATCTTTTCATTTTCTGATATTTTCTTCTCTCTCCTCTTAAAAAGTACTGTAGTTTTGTCAAGGTCTTCTACATCCTTCATTAAATTGATTCCTAAGTGTTTCATTTTTCTTGATACCATGTGAAAGGTTTTGCCTTTCATTTCATTAATAATATCCTACATTAACATTTGATTTTAGCTTCATAGTTTCACTATAAAGATCTCTCAAGTATTAAATTTAGAAGCCATTAGCAAAGATAATCTTGATGTTTAAATTTTGTATGTATATGTATAAAATATTGTACAACTGAGGGCTCTCAAAATATCAAACTATGTTATTTAACTATA
Source organism: Thryonomys swinderianus (assembly GCA_004025085.1). Lineage (NCBI taxonomy): Eukaryota > Metazoa > Chordata > Mammalia > Rodentia > Thryonomyidae > Thryonomys > Thryonomys swinderianus. The sequence goes on along the minus strand of PVIC010000122.1, from coordinate 159,867 downwards.
AACATATTTGGAAGAAGGAAATAGTTATGGAAATTATACTCTAGCAGTTTAATAACATTTCTCTTTCTGAATATAGGATGTGAAAGCTATAGTAACACATTCAATTCATAGTGCAATTCACTCAATTGGAGGAATTCAAGTGCTTTTTCCACTTTTTGCACAACTGGACAATCGACAACTCAATGACAGTCAAGTAGAGACAACTGTTTGGTAAGTTATTTTTGAACATACAATAGCTGGTATCTTTTGCACACTTAGAGTAAGCATGGTCTACTCAGTGCTGTGTAATTCAATTTTGTCTTCGAAGTGTTAATACAAACTTATTTTATAACTAAGGCAAATATCTATTTATACAATATAAAATCAATCCTATTATGTAGATTGTTATTGCCATAAAATAACTCCCTTCTTACAACTAAATAAAAGTTCATACTGCTTGCTTTGGCAGCACATATACTAAAAAGCTCATACTAGGTGTAGTGTAGTGATTATATGCTTGAGGAAAATTCTTAGTCCTGACCTTGTTCCTTGCTAATAACTATACTTTGCCTCATGTAGTTGTAGGAAATTTTTATTAAGGTAAAGTTTATTCACAGAAATACTATTCAATAACAGTTATGTAATTTGTATGTTAAAGAGAGGTATTTTATAATTCTGTTAACACAATTTGTGATTAGCCCAGATTAATCCATATTAACAATTCTAATCCATATCAACAATTCTTTAGATACAGTTCATTTTTGAGGACCTAAATGGCATATATATATATATATATATGTAAAGTAACTTTTAATCAGATTGAAAACCATGTATACTTTTTATAGCTTTCATTAATTTTACAAACAAGTACCTATTCATTGATTCACTTAGAATTATAAGTGTGAATTTAAATATGAACACTTAGAATTATAAGTGTGAATTTAAATATGAATTTCAGCAACAACTATGACTATGTACATTGTATGATTTTGGACTCCAAGGGACAAATTATATATAGAAGACATTAAATTTTAGTCAAAAATAGTATTATAGCTGGGCGTGGTGGCTCATGCCTATAATCCCAGCACTCAGGAGGCAGAGACAGGAGGATTGCTGAGTTCGAGGCTTGCCTGGTTTCCATAGTGAGCTCAGGGCCAGCCTGAACTGCAAAGCGAGACCCTGTCTCAAAAAAGAAATAAAATAGTATAGTAATTCTTCATTAGTATATACCAATACATATAAGATTTTTCACAGGTCATCTTAATTTTAAATTGAAGGAAAAATTTGTAAATGAAGCTATGGGAAAAATTTTAAGGTCCAGTGAAAAGTAATGCACCATTTTGTCATGTTAACTGAATTGTTATTGTCATTCTATTTTAGTACAGCTACTAATACTGTTTCTATATTGGGGCTATGGTAGTGTAAAGTATAAATTTAAATATTAATGTGGTCTGTGAATTTACAACATTCATCTCCCATCTATAAGTCTGCTTTGTTTTTAGTGTAAAGTCTGGAATTTTGAAAGTTAAAAGCATTGAAGTGAAAAGAAATCCTGAAGTTATGGCCTGCTATGATACCACTTTGTTTTGACACGCTAACTTTATTGGTGTAAGATTAGCTTATTGAAAGAACCAAACATTTACTCCTGGTCCTGGATTTCAATTAAAGTTTCACTATTTTTTTTATTCCAATGAACCAGGATACATTTATTAGTAATTTAATGCATAGTAAATACTATATAGCTAATTCTGTATGTAATTTAAGTATTCCTTATGAATTGTTATAAAATACATAATACTTAAAATCTGAAATAAACTTTATTGCTTAGTGAAGAGAATGAGAAGCGTTATTTGGTTTGAAAAGCTATAAAATTATTGTAATATTTTATTTCTTTATAAATAGCTATTTTCAAATATTAGTGCAGTAAGCATATTGAAACAGGTTACTCTTTTCAGAACATATGGATTTTTTAACGACTTGTCTTCAAATCTCATTTCAGTATTTATATTACACTTTTTAACTTGTGTTTACATTATGTAAATGATAAAGTATGAAGAATCATATTGCCTTTCATTTTGATTTGTTTTATAGTTCTATTATGTGATTTATTTTTTAAAATAATTTTTCTTATCACTAATTCCAGTGTTTTAGTGGCATATATTTTAATCTTAATTTACAGCTAGTAGAAAACATAATAGGAAAGAAATCACTATCCTTTGTAAAAGAAGTGTATAGTTCTAAGATATTGTTTGATTCAGTGATGTGCTATTTTAGAATTATGTATTACTTTCTAGTCAATTATTTCAAAACCTTGATGTCTGAGATGTGATATTTTGTAGGTAATTGCGTATATTAGTAATAGAGAGTTCAGATGTTTAATCTTAAAGGGAACTAGTATGGAGAAGTATGTGCATCAGTGATAGGGTCATTCATTTTTTTAAATAGTAAAAGCAGTTTTGAAATGTTTCCTCTATTAGAAGAATCTAGAATTTTTTTTTTTTTTTGAGGTAGGGTTTTGCTTTGTAGTTCAGATTGGCCATAAACTCATCATGTAGCTCAGACTAGCCTCAAATTTAAACCAATCCTCCTGACTCTGCCTCCCAAGTGCTGGGATTACAGGTGTGAACCACTACAGGCATTGTGGTATGTGGAACCAGAGATTGAACTCAGGACCTTGTGCTTGCCAGGCAGACGCTGGAACCACTGAGCTAAATTCCCAGCCCTCAATCTCTTTTTGACAGGCAAATATTTGGTAAATCCTCTGTCCTTGAAGAGCATAGATTATTAACGAAGCAAGGATTTATAGAATTTCTTGGTTTATTCTTATATCATCAGTTCATAAAGATAAATGGGAAATTGAGGTAAGGATGTATCATTATACTTTTAGTCAACATTAAATTGTTCCAATGAATGATAACATTAAAATTCTTAATCTTTCAGAGAAAATCTAATATATATTTGTTGGTAATCTGTTTACATAAGGAATACATGATAAAATATTGCAATACTGTCCTGTTTTCAGTTATCCTTTGGAGAATTTTAGCTTAGGTCTAAACTAAGTTTTTGCTCTTGTGTTTAAAGCTAAAATATTCTACTTTTCATGTACTTTCTTTACTGAGTTGTATATTTGTATAAAATGAAACTTTTTACTGTTTCTAGAGCCTTGCTCTGTTTCTATTATTGTAAGATTTTCATAGATTTTGATGAGTTTTTATTCAGTATATGGGAGTTAGTGTTAAAAAATCATTGAAAGGAACATTTTGTTTTCTGAAGTCTGTAAAGATAGGTTTTATTTATGTAGGAGAAGTTTTGTGGCTTTGTTTTATTCTAAAAGGTTCATGTAACAGTTGTTACTCTATGTGGACTCTCAGACAAAAGGAGTTCAAAATCTGCATTTAATGTTAATGAATAGAGAAAATTTAAGTATATTATTAACCTTTGTAATACTTTAGATTCCATCATGATAAGTTTGGAATAGTAATAATGTACAGAACTATTTATTTAGCTTCAGTGCAATAAATTAAAACATAAAAAGCATTGAGTACATTCAAAAGTTGCCTGTTATAATAACTGTAAGGTAAATGTTTCTGCAACAGCTATTCAGTATTATAATTTTATATTAAAATATCTTTGGTCTTACAGTAATAAATTATAATGAGGCTCATTACTTTATGTGAAATTTTTCTATTAATGATACTAAATAAATATTCAAATAATTATATAGACATTACATTTTATATTTCAGTTAAGGTAATGAAAACTGATATAGAACCATCCATTCATTTTCTAAATAATTAATGCAATGGAAGGAAAAGGCCCAAATCTATGCAATCAGAAATGAAACGGGGAAATCACCACACATACTGCAGAAATTCAGGAATAATAACCACCTACTTTGAGAACTTGTACTACAATAAGATGGAAAATATAGAATTTTTTTGTTTGCTATATATGTTAGTTCAAATGTGGATGTTAACACTAAATCACAGGAATATGGAAGGGTATAAGATGATTTTTCTTTAATGGGTTGTTAGTCTTAGCTTCCTTTGTAATACTAAAACATCAAGGTATAATACCATTGATTGAATTTTTTTTTTTTTTTTGCTTTTTGGAGACAGGGTCTTGCTTTGTAGTTCAGGCCGGCCCTGAGCTCACTATGGTGCCCAGGCAAGCCGCCGCGAACTCAGCAATCCTCCTGTCTCTGCCTCCCGAGTGCTGGGATTACAGGCGTGAGCCACCACACCCAGCATTATATGTGGTAACCGGGGATCGAACTCAGGTCCTTACGCTTGCGAGGCAGGCGCCGGAACCACTGAGCTAACCCTCCGGCCCCATTGATTGAATTTTGAAAATAAATATCTTTTTTTAGGATACAAAAATGTTAAGCAACAAATTCAAACATGAATATTTTTAAACAGTCAAATAGCTTGTGACAGTACTTGTAGTAGTTTTGAAGTTATGTTTTTCAGTGAGTAAATTAAGCCAATGGGTTTTGTGGCTTTATCTTATTTACAATTGTTCTACATCACTTCAAGTAATTCTCCAAAATGACCAAGACTATTTGGATGTTAGATGTTGGATTTGGATTTTGGATGGGAACTAACAGTATTTTATATTTGGTTCACCCAGACAGTACCATGAACATTGAGAAAAATTACTAAACAAATTAGCTTTCAAGAGATGTTTGATTTTTTTTAAATGACTAAAATTTAATTTATTAATTAATGAAGCTTTGCTCCAAACTTGGAGTGATGTATCTTTTGTATTTTGTCTAGAAATTACTCAGTAAATTAAATACAAACTTTCATTTTCTTTTCAATTGGATAATCAGATGTATTGCTTGCAAATAAAATATATATTTTAAATTAGATTTTAAAAAATATGAACTGCTGTTGTTACATTTTGCGTAAATGTAACAATTTGTGTAAAAACAAATTGTTTTTGTTTTGTGACAGGAAATTTTTGCTTTAAGACTACATATGTTTTCTGGAACGAGTTGATTTTTGTATATCAAACAAAATCATACTGAAAAAAGGTCCAATTAGCAATTGTGTTTTTGTCTCAAATGCTGTTCTATTTGTATTATCTTATCATAGGTAATGTGGATGTCCATGGGTGTGTAGTAAGAATGTGTGATATTTGTAATGTACTTTTAAAAAATGTATGTTTGACTTTGAATTTTGAAAATTATCAATTTAGTAATTTTTAAAAAAAGCAAACAAGCAAATATTACCACAAAGTGCTAGAAATAAATTGTTTCTGATAAATATAAAGAAAATAAAGGATATACAGTGATATATCTCTGTTCAAGAACCTGATTCACTCTACAGTTTGGAAAAGATGGCCATGTTTGTGTTTGTGAAGAAACACTGGCCAGTCTTACACAATTTAAAGTTGTCAAACAAGCAAATTTTTTTTTTTTTTTGAGACAGGGTCTTGCTTTGTAGTCCAGGCTGGCTCTGAGCTCACTATGTAGTCCAGGCAAGCCTCGAACTCAGCAATCCTCCTGCCTCTGCCTCCTGAGTGCTGGGATTACAGGCGTGAGCCACCATGCCCAGCAAACAAGCAAAATTTTGCCAAACCAAATTGTTTCCAAAGAAAAACAGCCATGGGGTAAAAAAACCATTGTAAATGACATATGGGGTAAATTGTAGGCTAATAAAGTATTTTAATTGTTCTCTCATCTAAATATATTTTGCTAATGATGAGGAAGTGGGATATTGAGTGACTTTTTCAAGACATGAAGACTTAAGTGGCTGAATTCTGAAAGTCCGACTCCAGAATTTTCACTCTTAACTACTTGAAAGTGACTTTATTTTTAGTACAATCCATCAATGTGGTCATTTTATAACTAAAAGTACTTTCATGTGACAATTTTAATGAATTTCTATATTTTATATTTTTAATGAAAATTAATATTTTCCTAGAATTAGTATCAAATTCAATAATATAGAAATATACAAAAACAACACTCAAAAATCAATAATATTTCTGTGTGGCATTATAGACAGAAGCTAGACAGGGTATAAAAACTGTCTCCCTGTGACTAGTCAACTCTAATCTACGTGCTGCTACTCCCCATACTGTCCACATGAAAAAACAGATTGATCCCATTAAAGGAACTTTTGATAGTGTTTTTGGCTTTGTTTTTTGTTCCTGTTGTTCTTTTTTTCTTTTTTTGACATCCGTTTCATTCTTCATTACTCTCTTATTGCTGAGTCTGTCCAATTTCAGGTTTATTCCTTTCCTAAGTGCTCTTATTTTTATAGAAGAGGGAAAGTATTCTCCTTTTACCTCTTTACTGCTTGGTACCCCTGTTTTTATTTTGTTGCTTCATGGTCTCTTTTCCTCTGGTCAGTGTCATTTCCTAGATGTTAATGCATTTCAGTTTTCACTACTCTCTTCAATAATATTGCAGGAGGGTGAACAGAGAGTTTCTTGTGGTCCAACTATTGGTAGTCTATTCTGTTCTGTATCTGTCACTTTTGTCTCTTTTGTTCTCTAGCCTCTATGTGTTTTCTGGGGGTATAGTGTGATCTTAAGGTATCCTATAACTGCTTTTCTAAAGTCTCCTTCTCCCTCTATCTCTCTAACCCTCTAGGTGACCATTTATTCCCAAAGTGTGATGCTGCTACAGTGAAGGACCTGTATGTTATAGACATATTTCTGGTTATTTCTAAATTTTGGCATATGGTCACAGATCTAAGATTAAAGATAACAGAGTAGAAATTGCCAAAGCTTGTTATTTCCTCTGCTGTGTTTTTTACTGTTGATGTTGCTGATTATATTATGTCAACCAAGGTGTTGTGATTATTCTGTTCAAATACCTCCCATGGTTTGATATTTCTTAAGGACCATTACAGATCCAAGGAGGACAGCATAGGAAGTATGTCTAAGGTTGTGCATCTCTAATGGTTCCAGACATCAATAAGAAATAGAATTGCATTAAACATTGCCCAGACAACGGGCCAAAAAATTAAAACAAAAACATCAGCAAAACCAAAAAAATAGAAATGTGAAAAAATTCAAAATCAGAAACAACAATCATCACCACAGGGTAAATCAGGGAAAGTGAGAATAGAGCAAACTAAAGCTCAAATGTCAGGACTCTCTGAGTTGGTGTCAAAAGAGGATCTAGTAAAATAGAAATCAAAAATAATTTCTTAAATAAAATAATTTAAAATAATTTCTTACTCAGAGATAGTGTCCAAAGTGGGAGAAATGATTAATAAAGAAGAAATCAGGAACGTGATATTTTCTCAGATTATGACAATAAGGAAACTTGTTAAAAAACTTCAGACATTTCCAGGAGATGAAAAAGTCCAATGAAAGTTTGAGAAATAGGATGAATTAATGTGAATATTGAACATCAGGCATAGAAGATAGGATTACAGCCAGTGAATAGGAAAGGAATAATTTTTTTTTTTTGCTTTTTGGAGACAGGGTCTCGCTTTGTAGTTCAGGCTGGCCCTGAGCTCACTATGGTGCCCAGGCAAGCCGCCGCAAACTCAGCAATCCTCCTGTCTCTATCTCCTGAGTGCTGGGATTACAGGCGTGAGCCACCACGTCCAGCATTGTGGTATGCGGTGTTGATTGTTGGTGGGCGTGTCTCCACGCCCAGCATTATATGTGGTTACCAGGGATTGAACTCAGGTTCTTGTGCTTGCGAGGCAGGCGCCGGAACCACTAAGCTAACCCTCCAGCCCAGGAAAAGAATAATTTAAGGAAAATAGCAAGGGATGATGAGAAATCAGTCCACCAGCTGCTAGGTAATACAAAGAAAAATAACATAAGACTGATATGGGTCAGTGAAGAAACAGGTTACGATGCAAAAGATATAAAAAACTTCACAGATGTAATGGCGGAAAACTTCACAAGAAAATGAAAAGAATTTACATATAGAAAAATGAGGCATGTGGCACTCTAAATGGTCGTGTTTCAAAACATCTTCACCTACTCAAAATTCCATATACCCAAAAGAAGAATGAAGTATTGAATGCAGCCAGAGAAAACAAGTTACATACAAAGAAATGCTTATCAGAAGTACTGATCAGCTGATCAAAGACAAGCTTATCAGAAACAGACTTCCTTACACAAACACTCATGTCAGGGAGAGTCCGGAGTGAAGTATTGCAAACCCTAAAAGAAGACAACCTCAATTCAGCATGATGTATCCTGCAAAATTATCCTTAAAAATTGATAGGAAAATGAGATACTTCCATGACAAAGAACACATAAGAAACTTCATGAATACAAAATCTGCACTCAAAAAAAAAAGTGATATCCTAGAAAACAACAATGCATGTCATAGTCTCATCAGATCCAGCAGAGTGAGCTCATTGGACAAGACAAGCAACTGGATGGGAAGGGGGAAAGCAAATAAGAAATAGAATTGCATTAAACATTGCCCAGACAAGGATAAAAGAACCAAGAACAGGAAAACATCATGACAGTGCTAAATCAGTACATATTGGTTTTAACTATTAATATCAGTGGTCTCCTGTCAAACTGCCTGAATTGATTAAGAAGCAAGATTCAGTATTTTCATACAAGAAACACACCTCATTAAAAGAAATGCATACACTGAAATTAAAAAGATGGAAAACAATTTTCCATGTGATACAAAATTGCAGAGAAGCAGGAATCACTGTCTTATTTTCTGGAAAAAAATAGATTTCATATCAAAGCTAATAGAGACGGAGGACAGTACATCCTCCTATGAGGAACAATCCAAGTGGAAGAGGTGCCATTTGTAAATATTCGTGCACTAAAATGTAGTGTACCCAACTGTATAAAACAAATATTAATGGGCATGGGAAGCCAGATAAACCCTAATAGTGAGATGCCTTAGTACCCCAGGTTCACAAATACACAGATTGAGTGGAAAAAAATTCATGATGAAATACTTGAACTGAACAACACTTTTGAACAAATGGACTTAATAGATATTACAGAGTACTTCACCTCATGAAGTCATAATGTACATTTTCTCAACCAGTCGTGTGTTCTTCTCCAAAATGGACCACATGCTAGTTCATAGAGTATGTTTTAATAAAGCAAATGAATTGAAGTTATCCCCTGTATATGGTCAGACCACAATGTCTTGCAGTTGGAGAATAATAGCAAAATAAATTCCAATAATCTCACAAACATTGGAAATTAAACAATACTCTCCTGAGTAAACAGTACATTGCAGAAGAAGTTTTTAAAATTTAAACATTTTCACAGTTAAATGATAATGCCAGTACAACATACAGGAATTTATCAGAAACAATGAATGCAGTTCTATGAAAGAAGTTCATAGCAGTGGATGCCCTTACTAGCAAAACAGAGTGACCTCAAATAAACAACCTAATGTTGAACCTAAAACTGCTAGAAAAAGAGGAGCAAGAAAAACCCAAAGCTTTTTTACAAAGGAGGTAATGATAAGGATTAGTGCAGAAATTAATGCAGTGGAGATTCATAGACCCATACCCCCCAAAAAAATCAATGAAAGAGAAGAAGTTTTGAAAAAATGAATCAAAGTGACAAACCTTAGTTAATTTTAATTAAAAAAAGGAGGAAAAGGCTCTGATCCAGGAATGCAATTAAGAACGAAAAGGGGGAAATCTCAGATACAGCAGAAATTCAGAGGATAATAAACACTTTGAGTATTTGTACTCCAATAAGATGTACTCCAACACTTTCACAGAGGAAATGGATAGATTCCTAGACATAAATTCCCAAAGTTGGAGAAGGAAGCTATGATAATACTACCTACCCCAATATCTGCCTGTGAAATTGAAAATCTAATTAAAAATCTACTATAGAAGTCCTGGTCCTGATGGCTTTACTGCTGAATTGTATAAAACTTTTAGAGAAGCGTTCATTCCTTTACTTCTGAAACTCTTTAATGAAATCAAAAGGAAGTAATACTCTCAAATTCATTCCTGGAAACAATCATTATATTGATCCCAAAAGCAGAGAAAGATCCAAACACAAAAGGGTATAGGCCAGTCTCTCCTGAGAAACAATACTCTCCTGAGCAAACACTAATGTAGATATCTTCAATAAGATACTAGCAAACAGAATACTTGAGGGTCCTCAAGAAGATCATATACCTTGACTAGGCTGAATTCATCCTAGGTATGCAAAGATAGTTCAACATAGATAAATCAATAAACATACAACATTATCAGATTGAAGGATAAACAAATGGTCATCTCAATAGATGCATAAAAAACATTTGACAAAATACAACATTTGGAATAGGTGATTTTTAATCTCAAACTAATAAAAGGTTTTATGAGAAACCAATATCCAGTATCATACTAAATGTTCAAGAAGCAAAACTTTTCACACTAAGATCATGAATAAGACGGGGCTGTCCATTTTCACCACTCCTGTTCAGTATAGTTTTGGAAACACTAGCCACAGCTATTAGAAAAGAGAAAGAAATGAATGGAATAAAGATAGGTAAGGAAGAAGTTAAACTATTATTATTACTGATGACATGATACTCTATAGATCCTAAAAGCTCAGCCATAGGAGTGCTATAATTAATCCCCAGATTTAGTAGCATAGCTGAATACAAGGTCAACACTCAAAAATAAATACCTTTTGGTTACACGAACAGTGGACTCACTGAAAGGTCAGGGAATCAATTCCTTTCACAGTAGCATATAAATTGAAACATCTAGTAATCATTCTAACAAAGGAGATGAAATATCTCTACTCTGAAAACTACAACATTCTGAAAGAGGAGATCAAAGCAGATACCAGAAAATGGAAAGACATTTCTTGTCCTGGTTATTTCCAATTTCATTGAAATGCTCATACTACCAAAACTATTATATAGATTGAATGCAATCCTAATTGCAATCCCAACAGCATATTTCACAGAGGTACCACAAAGTTATCTAATAATTCATCTGTCACAAGAGACTTAGAGTAGCTAAAACAATCCTAGGCAGAAAGTTCATGGGAAGGGTTATCACAGTCCCCAATTTGAAACTATACTACAAAGCCACCATGATTTAAAACAAAAACAAAGAAGCAGCATGGTATTAGAAAGAAACAGACCCAAGACTGGTGGAACAGAGTTGAAGACACAGAAACAACTCCAGACATGCTCAGCCACCTTATCTTTGACAAAGGAGCCAAACACCTTTAGTGGAGGAAAGATAGCCTCTTTAACAAATGGTACTGGGAAAACTTGGGTATAAACTTACCTAAGATTAAAGCTATACCCATGTGTTTTCACCATGTACAAAACTAAAATCAAAATGGATTAGATATGTAAATATAAAAGAGAAACACTGCATCTGCCAGGAAATAGGTTAGGTAGAATTCCTGAGGACATTGGTGTAGGGGAAGACTTCATGAACAAAATCTCAGCAGCACAGGAAATAGCAGAAAGAGTCAAGGATTAGGATGTCATATTACTGAAAAGCTTCTGCACTGAATAGAATCCACCAACAGAGCAAAAAAGACAACTTATGTTATCGGAAATAATTTTTATCAGTTGTTTTGTCGAAAAAGGGCTACTATCTAGAGTATATAAGTAAAAAATCAATGTCTCCAAATTTAAAGACATAGTTCAAAAATGGGCATGTGAAATGACTAGACATTTTTCAGATGAAGCAGTAAACACATTGAAAAAGATATGAAAAAAAATGTGCAAGATTGCTTGTCATTGGAGAAATGCAGATGAAAACAACATTGAGATTCCATCTCACTCCAGAAAAAAATGGCTAGTATCATGAAATCAACCAATAACAACTGTGGCCGGCTTTGTAGGGAGAAAGGAATCCTTTCCTACTGTTGGTGGGAATGTAGAATGGTGTAACCACTATGAAAAGCAGTATGGAGATTCCTTAAAAAACTAGGACTGTGGTCCCATTTGACCCTACTGTTCCTTAGCTGTGTATATATAGGAAAGAATTAAAAGAATCATACTATGGAGACACATGTGCACCCATGTATATAGCAACTCAGTTCATAATAGCTGAAACTTGGAAATAGCCTAAATGTCCATCAATGGGAGACTGAATAAAGAAGATTAGTTTTTGTTGTTGTTCTTTTGGTTTTTAAGATGCAGTTTTATTGAACCATAATGAATAATAATTTTGGGTCATTTATACTTAAGTGGGTGCATTCAAGGACATTCTCAAAAGTGAAATAAATAGGACACAGATACATAAAAATGGTATTTTTCTCTAGTATGAAAAACAATGTAAATAAATGTCAGGATGTATGATAGATAACATGAAATACGAAAAAAAATGTAAAGGGAAAGGGCAGGTAGAGGAAAGTAAGGGCTAGAAAAACTTTGATAGTAACTGAAAATGAAACAGAGCTTGTAGGAAGGGCAGAGGAAAGGGCAAAAATGAGAATCAAGATGTGTCATGTACAGGTACAAATTATCAATGAGAATGTGTCATAATGCACATGTAAAATGTACCAATCAAGTCAATTTAAAATATACAGATAACCATCAAAAAGTGTTCCCTATCAGTACCATTTGAGAAGTGCAAACTAAAACAACACAGATTTCATTTCATTTAAGAAAATATAGCTATTATTCAGAAATCATCCAGTAACAGATACTATAAGGCTGTTGGTTGAATGTAACTGACACAGTATGGAATCAGTATGGAAACCCTTCTAAATACTGAAAATACAAATCCCATTTGACTCCCCTATTCCCCTTTTAGGCATCTTCTCAGAGGAGTTAAAGACAAATACCACAGCATATCCATGTGTATGTGAGTGTGGTTCATAAAAGCTAAATCTTGGAAACAGTCTACATGTCCATCAGCCAATGAATGGATGATGGAAATGTGTTATTTATACACAGTAGAACACTATTGTGCCATAATGAAGGATGAGCTTGAATCATCTATAGAAAAATGGATGCTCTTTGAGAATATATGCTTAGTAACCAGACACATAAGCTTAAATATCAGATAGTTTTTCTTACATGAAAAAATCCACACATATATGAAATAAAAGATGGATAATAGGAGAAAGAATAAAATTAGCCCAGACAGTGTTTCTAAAAGTATATCTTGAATTGGTACAAATGTCTCATATGCTTTCTATGTTCTTTGGCTTATTAGTTTGCTTTTGAATCTGTATGTGAGATAATTAACTTCATAAGGTCTTGTAAGATAAATTTATCTGATTCTGCCAAAGTGAAAGGGGGTTTAAGGATGGAATAAAAAAATTGAAATGTGTTATGTAGAAGTACTAGTTTTCTACAGTAAATGCAATCTTTATTCACTGTAAACATGTACTAATAAAGGTTAAGTAAAGAAAATTAGTTTTTACTTATGAATACAAGTTGTTTGGTAGACCATTAGATTAAAAAGTTTGAATTCAAGTCATTGAATACACTGATAGAATATAATGTCTAAAAATATAGAAAAATTTATTATGTACAAGGTTCTACAATGGTAAATACAATTAAAATTTTAGAATACATGACAATATATTTAATAAACTTAAATAGTTTTTTCTTTAAAACTGGCTAACAAGCTTATTGCAGTAATTATGTTGAATTGTACAACCTTTGCATAATTAATAGGCCCCATCATAATTAAATAGTATAATTTAAACTGATAATTAGCAGAACTGCAGTATGTAAAACAATAACATTCTCCAAAAAATTTAAATATCTCAGTGTCTTAACACCTGAGTCAAATTGCCTTGAATACTTGGAAGTGATATAAAAATACCCTGGTGTTATTTCTTTGAATAAAATAATATCAGTTCCTGTTTAAAATAGTTGTGTCTCTTTTATATACTATTCATACATATAAAATACAGTTAATCCAAATTTGAAAATCTGTTAAGAATTTTTATTAAGCTATTTGTATTAAATTATATTTCCTTTGTATTTTCTTTTACTTAGAAATTGTACCACTGAGACTTAGTATTCACATTTGTCTGATTTTAAAATATTTACTGAATTGGTAATAAAGCCACTACTGTAGAAGAGAAATATGCATCTCAAAATACATTTGATGTCCCTACACTGTCAATATTAGAAGAAAAAGGAAACTAAGTAATTTATTTAGTGACATTTAACTAGAATAAAATGAAATCTAATTGTAATTAATATGCAAATTATTTTATAAGGGGTGAAAAATAAAATACACTGAGTAGTCTGCCTGAACTGTGGAAGAATGATAAAAATTTACAGCATATCTTGCAATTTAATTAGTCATATGTCAATGGGGAAGGACCTTTTGCAATTTTGTAGGTAAGTATAAAATCAAGTATAAGAAAGAAAAATAATGAATGCTTTATAATTCTTTAAAGTAGCTTGCAATCTATTTAAAACAATGTGTATGCAGTACATGTGGAAATTACACAGAAAAACAAAAGAAATTGAATAGAGACAAAAGAATGACAAGCCATATAATTCAATTTTTCATTAACTACTAAAACATAAGGAACATTAACTGAAAAAATCAAAATGTATAATCTGACATAAATGGTATAAAATACCTCATGTGAAACCACGTGAAAGAGAATACAGGTCTTATTTTTGGTTTATTACCACTTAGTAATGCTTTTTGTGTTCATAATATGAGAAGGATAATCTGTCCTATGTAGAACATATCTGACATCATTTTTCTGAAGAGAGCATAAAACTGATTCCTTGTTTGGTGCTGAAAATGAAATTGTTCAGTAAATCACATAGAAATAATAGAAAGTGGGCCAACATTTTTGTTATATTTTCTCTCAAAAGATTGTTGTCATTATTAAACTGACCTAAAATGTTTACCAAATTTTTGAATTCTTTCATGATTTGGGGCCACTATACTATACAGTTTTACTTAATTTATGGTTGTTTTACAGTATTTGTCATGCAGGAAGCATTAATACATACTGCATGGCTAGAGTGATAAATTTCCTATAGCATCAATTATACTAAACCTTTTTCATTAACAAGTTCAAAGGGATAAATTATACCTTAAATTGTTTGTAGAGGTGCTTATTTTGATATGCCCCATGCAGTTTTAACAAAATGCTTCTCTTTCAGTGTTTGTCTGATAAAACAAGCTATAGCTATACATGGAAGTTATTTTCTAAAAAAGAGTTTAGGGATCAGGTACCATGTGCAGGTTTATTTTTTTTTAATGCTTTGTTCCATATCAACATGATACACACAAACTTTTGTTCCTTGTAGTTGCACTACTGTACATATTATTTCAGGTGACACCATTGGTTTTATTTCTGTTGATGACTATTAGTTACTTTTCTCTTGTAGTTGAGTCAAAATTCTCAACAGCAAAGGCAAAGGGGAAAGGGTTTACTTAGCTCACTGTCTGTAGAGGTTTCAGTCTTTAATTGGCTGGCTCCAAGGCAGGATGGCAAAAAGGCATCACAGAATTATAAGTGCCTTACAAGTAGTTTGCTTCTGGGGACACAAAAAAGTCTTTGGTTCTTAGTCCTTTGTAGTTCACTTGAAAATGACAATAGTCTTTTTCAGGTGGCTTTTCTATTACATGAGAGTTACAAACATATGCTTACTAGAGTCTAAGTTCTGTACAAATGTTAGGTATTTCTTGTGTTTGAATTCTATTTTGTCATTTTATCTATTTCTGTATATTTCATCTGCTTTGTATACTTCCTTTACAATTTGTCTTTACTAATGTGTAAGGATAATCTGAATCTGGTTATTAAATATTTCTATTGGGATCTTTTTGGATGGATAAATATAACCATTTAAGAACATTATTATTTTTTTTTAATTTTTTTTTTTTGAGACAGGGTCTCGCTTTGTAGTTCAGGCTGACCCTGAGCTCACTATGTAGCCAGGCAAGCCTGGAACTCAGCAATCCTCCTGCTTCTGTCTTCCGAGTGCTGGGATTACAGGCGTGAGCCCCCACGCCAGGCACTGTGGTATGTGGTATTGATTGCTGGTGGGCGTGAGTCACCACGTTCAACATTGTATGTGGTTACCAGGATTGAACTCAGGACCTTGCGTTTGCGAGGCAGGCACTGGAACCACTGAGCTAAATCTGCTGCCTGAGAACATTATTTTTGAAATTTTTACATGGAAATAATCTAAATATTTATGAATGAGTTATCGAGGAATAGACAAGTTCCTTTTTAACATGCTTCTCTACATTATCTGCATTTTACATATCAGTAATGACAACATAATTGAAGTATTGAAAGATTTTATAGAGAATAGCTATAATTTGCATCATACTTTCTTTTTTTCTCATGACAACTCATGTATAAAAAAGGGAGTGTTTTTTTTATATCACCAAACAGACATTTATAGAGTAAAAAGGTGAATCTTGTTTTTAAGATTATTGTATTTATTTTAAAAATATTTCCTCTAAAGTTACCAGTTTTATGTAAGGGAATTTGAGAGTCTGCTGCTGAAGACCAGTCAGCCTGCAATCAATAAATACTAAGTTGTAGAGCGATAAGAATGAAATATTCTGGTGTGCTGTTTTGTAGATTTCAGAGATATACAAACATTTGGAAGATTTGGGATGCTTTAACCATAGGGAAGTGATAAATGTGTGAGGAGATCAGAGTATAACGAGATTTAAACTTTATGCTTACCTGCCTACATATATCAAACATAAATGGTTTTACTAAATATTATGTATTTTAAGAAATATGTAATTTGAGGGGAGATATCTGCTGCCTTGTTTAAAGCACAATTCACAATTAGCATGGTCATGACCTTTCATCTACCAAAAAATTCATAACAATCACAGCTGAGGGCATTGTAATGATGTGCTACAAAGATGAAATAAAATTATACTTTTACTTCAGTAGAGGCAAAATTCATTATTTCTGTGATTGTGTAAAATCAAGTACAAGTTGAAAGCCTTACAAGTAGTGGTGTTATCCATTAATATTATATCTAGGAAGTAGACATGTATCTCAAATATGGATGTACTCTGGAAGGAGTATGACTTAAGCTACTTGAGAGAGTATGCAGAAAGCAGTATAAGAATAGATAGTATAGCTAGGGAGTCTTGTAGACTCTTAACTGTTTGGCATAAAGAAGAGATGAAGATTTTGAAACTCTGAGTTTTTGTCAGTTGTCTATGGTTTTTTAAATTGAATTCTTTATTGGTACATTTTATAGTTGTCTGTGGTTCTATATAGCTAGGATAAAGTGGCTTATATAGGACAGTAATTAAGTGTATTGCAAACCAGAGATGAGTAAGCTTTTATATTTGCCCAGCATTGAAAAGGTAGATTATTTTGGTCTATAGGATGGACATTGAGATTTTACCTCATTTTGTACCCATAGTTATTGAGTGCAATTACAGAGTCAAAAGAGCTATGAATAAATTGTAGTAGAGAGCTATAGTAGACAATTGAGTATTCATTCTTAGGAATCTGTGTTGGTGCACTCTGCTTCTTTCTCAGTGCAGAGGTTTAGTACAGTCTAGAGAATCCAATATAAGGCAGTCTTCTTTAGGTGAATCTTTTTTAGTTTTCTTCTATGGGGTGTAGTACAGTACAGTTTAAGTTTATGAATACTGAGTTATTTTAGTGGATTCAGTCTCACTCTCACTCATAACCAATCTGAGATTAAGTATGTGGATTTGTCTTGGAGTTAATGTGACTAGTTTATACTTAGGAACATGCAAATGTTTTTCCATATAAGAATGTACAAGAATTTTATGTTCTTAGTGTATTCAGGGTCAGTTTTACTGGAATATGTGATTATGAAAATAAGAATTGAATACTTATGGACAGACTTCAGGAAAAACTAAAATATACTGTAATGTGCAAGTTTTAAAATTGATTTTAATAGGATATTATATGTAATATCAAATCAGGGTCTGAAATTTGGTGGCCATATACAATAAAGATTTATATGTTGATTCTATGGACAGATTTAGTTTATGCAGTGATCTACAGTTTTGACATTCATCCTGATATCTGAGAGTAACCAGTAACCACTAACCATTCTAGGAAGGAAAAAGAACAAGACTATAGAATTATGTGTGGACTTTTCAGTTTTGTAGCTCACAGTCTTCTGATCTTATTTTGTTGATTTAGTTTCATGACTGACAACTATAAGGAAGCCAGGAAATGTAGTCCTCTTTGTATTCCAGAAGAAGGAATATGATATGGGAATTGTTAGTATCTATCATTGTTTCTGGCATATGTGGTTTCTTAGCTAATACAATAAGTATATTATAGTGGCTCTTGGTCAGAAGTATAGTTGTTTGTTGTAAGAAGATTTAAAGAACATTGGGGATATTAAAACATAAAGTATTAAACCTGCCTCTAATGGTGATGTATACCCTCTGCCTTTTGCCAGTGTCAGGGCATATGTGGTCAGATGTTAAGTACTTAGAAAGATTCTTTTGCTGTGAGGATATCCTCACTTATCTTATGAAATGAAATGTATTTTCATTTGTTTGCAAGAATTAAAAATTCCAGTTCCATCTATCAGTAAGATGGTTTATGAGTATCCCACCCTGTTTCTCCCTCTCAGTACCAAAATAAAACCTTACATGGACAGAATGGTTAACCAACTATTTGAGAGCTTTGAAAAGTAAGTAAATACTAGCAGGCTTATTGGGAAATAACCACAGAATTTGTAGAACTTTTGAGTTGTTGGTGAGTTCATTGTATTTTTTGATTCTTCGGTATTCTCGAGGTACACTAAATGCAGTGAAAAACTGGAATTGAATACAAATGTAATGAGAGATCAAGTGCTCTAAGACACACAAGCGCTCTAGTCCTAGTACCAAAGTTCTGTGTTAATTTTTCTTTTTTCACTTTGTCCTCTCATATCCTAGTGTCCATGCAGTCTTCTCCTCCTAGAGTCAGAGGAATGAAGGGAGCCAAAACCCAGACAGGATAACCTTCTGTTAGTGCCCCAAGTGGGGTGAGACAAATCCTGACTTTTACTGTATCTTGGTACTTGAAGTCCTGGATGTCGGGAGTTACAGAAGTACACAGTAGAGTAGGACAAAGAATCTGAGAATGATAACCCTTGCTTCTGGATAGGGGAAGATGTGAGAAAGCAACTCTATTGTTATAGCATTGTGTTCCTAATTGAATAATGGGTTCTAATTGGTCTAATAAAGTAAGAAAGGCAAGACAAGTTATATAGATTGGAAAGAAAGAAGAAAGCGCTCATTTTCCTTGGCAAAATGATTTTCTTCACAAATTCTCAAGGAATTGATATATACATGAAATTCTAATATTCACGTATTAAGTTCACAAGATGCAGGTACTAAGACAAAACATTTTTCTTTGTATTAAGTGTAGTAAGACGACAAATTTTAAAATGCCTTCAGAAATTACAAAGTATTTAAGTATATTGGTATAAATTCCCCAAAACATGTCCAAAAAACTATACATTTCTGAAGAAATAAAACAAATATGTACATGAATGCAGGAAGATTCAGCACAGAAATAGTAACATTAAGTTGATACAATATTAGCCAAAATCCCTGAATAAGAAAGGATAAATCCAGAATTTATATGGAAAGACAGTGAATTAAGGTAGCTAAAATGATTTGAAAAAAAGAAGTTGGAGGATATTGTATTTACCTGGCCTTAAAACTTTTTATGAAACTAAACTAATGAAAGGTATGATGATACTAATGTAGTAGATACATATATCATTGAAACAAATCAAGAAGTAGTACTGAACATTTATGAAAAATTGCTCTTTTGGTAAAATGTATAAAAGTAATTCAACAGAGAAAGAGTAGCTATAAGCCAAAATGTGAGTTTTGGCCCAAATCACACAATAAATAAGTTTCAAAGCCTTCTTAGGCATACTATTAAAAGTATGATTCAGAAAAAATTGATACATTTGTTATTAGTTCATCAAAGTTAAAAGTTTTGCTCTGCAAAAGATGTATTGAAAATGTTTACTATAGATTGGGGAAAGAGAAGGCCAAATCTCTTAATTGACAATTTATATCAAGGATATGTAAAGGACTCTCAACCTTCAATAGTAAGAAACAGTCCAGTTATTGCATTCGTTCACTGCACCACTTGAGGATATGTTGTGAACCTTGCTTCTGTTAAATGGACCAGGGCTTGGCTCAAGGAGCCACCATAAAGTTAAAAGATTGGCCACTGGGCCTTGTTAGATGTTTTGATCTTGGAAGGCAGTTGAGTGTACCTACAAAGTTAAGATCACCCATGTATAATTATAACCCATTTCTACTTTATACATCCTGATTTTAAACTTGCAGGCCCTTATTAGGTGGTAGGAAATTAAATAATTCATTGTCTTAAGTATTTGTTTGTCCCTGGTTGTCCTGTTGTTGCTGCTATTTGTAATATGGCTAGGAAGTTTACATAAGGGTCTGGAGAATGATAGTGAACTTATGGCATACATGCTGTAGGCAGCTGTTTGTTACCATTCAGAGTTGTAAAAGCTCTGACATCAGTGAGCAGCAGCATTTAGTGCATTCTGAGAGATGTATAGGAATTAAACTATGGAGCCTTTAGGCTTTGTGAAGGTGTTTTTTTCTTTTTTAGCATTTAAGTATTTTTAGTAAATGTTGAACATCTTTGGTAGCTACGTGAAAGGAGCATGTCACAAGGCTGTTTTGTTCTTTATAAGTTCTGTTACTAATATGTAACATACCATATTAAGTTTTGAAGTAATTTTACATGTGCACTTTTAAAAATTTGTTTCCTCCATAATACAGTTTAGAGCAAATAAATCATGATTTCTAGATTTTTTAGGTTTTTTTTTTTTGCTGTGTTTGTTAGAAATCGTTGATGAAGCATGGAATTAAAAAGTGTTGTAAAATAAAGGAAAATAGAAAGGCACAATAGCCTAACGTTTAGTAGAGCTCACTAAAAAGCTTCTAAGTATTCGTGATAACATTTCAGTTTGTAAGTTCATCTGTTAGCATCAGCAAGGTGGAAATTACTATGGAGACATTTCATGGCCAAGGACAGGGTAACTGATTTCATGTGCTTCCACTAAGTCTTCCATCCATCACTGTTGCACTTGTTTCCTCTTTGGAATTATCTTCCTTATTTTGATATGAAACTCTGTCTGCCCAGATGAACATGCCTGTGTGTATATATGTGTGTATTTGTGTATTTCATTGCATACTTAGTCTTCACTGAGGTTGCATCTTAAGTAATATCATGTCTAAAAATGACTGCTAAATATACTTGGATTTGGAAGCATTGTTTCCAAGTGTGAGGGAAAGTAACTCTTCTAATGTGTTGAGAGATACTTTTTGTGATTGTGTTACTAGGAAGTAATTGTCTTGGGTGTGGACTTGAGTTGATTTTTTTTAGTTTTATTCTTGCTGCAGTAACATTAATCTACAAAGATTTTTGTAGTGACAAAAGTAGCATAAAATTGATATTTGATGTTTTATATACTTTTGGTTATCTTTTGAAAACTGCAGTGTATTTAATTCTTAAACTGCTTGTGAAATGAAATCTGAAAATGTGAAAAAGATTTTTCTTTTTTTCTGATACTTTAAATCTTATTTGGGACTTATTCTACTTCTGAATTTATTCTGACAATTATTTTGCCTATAAAGTGGACAGGTATTGAATCTCAGGCAGAATTTTTAATTGTTGCATAAGTTATATTCTTCTTGATAAAAAGATATTTAAAAGCCAGTCTAGCCATGATATTTTGCTTGTTTTATTACAAAGCAAATCAAATGGCCAGTTTCTATCTTCTGTGAGTTGTCTTTGAAGTGAACTTAGTTTATATATTCATTGTCAATCATTACATTTATTAACTAGGTGTGTCCTTATGATACATATCTATACACGATAGAAGTACCTCAAAGATAAAAACCTTTTGGATCATATAATATTAGTTATCTACAGTAGTTATTTTAAAAAGTAAGTGGAAAATTGAAATGGGTAAATTCATAAGTAAAATCAAATCAAAATTTACATAAATTTTAATGGAACCTAAATACTATGCAGTATATATTTGCATATTAAAGATTAGTTCTTTTTATTCATAGTTACCCAGTATTGTCAGGTATTTGTGGGCTGAGGCAGTTGAAGCATTTGTTACTATGAACCAGAAAGCTCTGAAGGCATAATAAATAGACTAAATTATTACAGGTGTTATTATGCTTTTTCTTTTGTGTTATTCTCCAGGTCTAGTCTTCATATTTTATGATACTTAAAATAAATATTATTTCTAATGATCACTTTTTATAATTCAAGGATAGTAATTATTTTTAAGAAAACTAAAATAGGTTATTAGTATCATTTTCCTTAATAGGAGATAGTACTCTAAACCTTTAACCATTTTTGAAGTACAATTGCTTCTTAGAGAACATATTTTATAGTATTGTCTATTGAAAAGTTTAGCAATTTAATGACACCATAATCAGTACATGTTTTGTCAGTGAAGTACAAGTCTCTGACAATATGTTCTTAGGTATTGCTATACTTTTCAAGAGAATGTTCTATGTTTTATATATTAGTTTTGGCTGGCACAACTACTTGCTTTCTGGATTATCCTGTCTATTTAGATCCTCTACAGATGAACTGATGTGTTCTAGACAGGAAGTGGTTTGTAGGAGATATAGGAATGGGCTGAAGTATCCTTTATATTTGCCTTTGTATCTAGGGGAGTTGGAAATAGGCAAGAATGGAGAGAAATTTTGTATGGCAGTACACAGAATTTTGCAAGTTAATTGTGAGCCCTGCAGCAATCCGATGCATTTTAGTTACTGGTAAGTTTGTTAAATTATGTTTGAAAATGTACCTCTTCGAAGATGGCCATCTATTTACTATTTCGCCCACCATGTCAAATAAACTTTATTTTTAAGATTCTTTTTGAAAAGATATGATATTTTATTCCATTGGGTTTTAGATACAAATTAAGAATATATTGGTTAGTGAATGCATTTGACTTTTCAATTGTTTTCATGGTAAATCTTGAACTGAAATTAACATTTTATGGGTAGCATAGTGATGTGTTAAGATGTGAGAATTACAATAAAATTAATATTTCTGTTTTTATAATAGAATTTTGTCTTATTTAGATATCTGACCTAATTCATTAGATGTTTGAGAATGACTAATTCTTCTGACATAAAGGAATTAAAAGAAAATCCATGGCATCCTTATAATTTTGTATAATACTACCTAGGAGGATGATTTATTCTAAGAAATAGTATTTTGCATTTTCTCATAGACCATAGGGTCCATTGTGAGGCATTTCTAGTCTTTCTTTTTGGCAGTACTAATATTTAGCTATTCACTTCACCTCTAAATCGCTAATTTAAATGTATGTAAAGATTCCATGAAAAAATTAGGAAATTGTGTAGTTTCTATGCTGTAATTTTCTTTATTCTATCCTAAAATTTAAGCAGAAGTGTTATAGGTCTTATCATTTTTACAGGATTATGTGTGAAGCAGCCTTTACTATGATGTAGATCATTTAAAATGGGCTAGTCTAATAGCTGTGCTTCTTTTCAGGAACATTTGAAAACTTCCAATAATTCTTTGGTAGTTCTGTTTTTTTTTTTTTTTTAAGGTGCTTAATTTTCCTTTAGGACTAAGTAAAGGGATATTACTGATTGGCAATTTATGCTTTATAGGGCTAGTTACTATAGTTGAATTTTAATTTCCTGTAATAAAGTGCTTTATTTCTAATTAGTACATTTTTCTGATATAAGATAGTCCAACAAATGTTTCTATAATAATGATAGTAATAATTTTGCCATAAAGTTCTTATTGTGAGAACATTTTTGATTTGAACAAAAATAGCATTTGTAAAAATTATGTTGTCTGTCAGTCTTATTCAAACTAGAGGATTTAGAATAATTCAAAGCATGAATAATTTCAGATTTGTTTGGGTTTTCATAGTTCTCAAGATTTCCTCATTATAAATTTGTAAAATTACTCATAAGAATGAGTACCATTGTATTTAAAACTTACAGTACAGGGACCAGGGATTTAGCACAGTGGTTCCGGCACCTATCTTGCAAGCACAAGGTCATGAATTTGATCCCCTTTACCAAACAAATAAACATTCAGTATTTAGAAATTTGTGACTTTACCCCTTCTCATTAATATAGATAATTTAGGGTAAATTAGACAATAATTTAGGTAAACATTCATTTTGAATAAAGTCTGGTTTGTACCAATGTATTATAAACTACAGGATGGACGTACAGTGAAAGAATGTGCATTTTTATAATTAGGAAACTATATTCATGTATCAGTGCTGTTGTTTCAAATTGTCACATATAACTTTGTGAAGAAATTCATTATATAAGCTTAATTCGGTGCAGTCATTTTCTTTTGTTTCGTCATTCACTCATTCAAAAGACATATTAAATTCTTAATCTTTGTTCTACATCTTTGTGTGCTATTATGTGTTCATCTATATCCTGTGTAATTAGTTCCTAGTTTTCATTTATAATATTATATGTGTCATTTTTTTCTGTTTTTATGAACTTTTCTGAAGCATGTGTGGACATCAATATGTTTACACATATCCCTGGGTATTTTTTCTGACAGTGTTTTCCAAACATTTGATGTTTACATTTCTTTAAAAATGATATGTTTTCCAAAACAGACAAAATTTTCTGATAGTGTTATTCTAACAAACGTTAAAATAAGTCTTTTTGTGAAAATGATTCTTTCTTGTTACATTTACTTGAAAGAGGAAATGCCTATTTGTAGATACATTTTGATTTTTAACTATGGATTAGAAACATATAGTTATCTTTGGATTATATTTAATTTGAAAAAAGTATAAAGCTAGATTTATGCTTGTGAGAAGATTCATTCTTATACAATGTAAGATAAAGGAGCATTTGTGAATAGAAACTATACTTGATTTCAGCAAAACAAATTACTGAAAAAACACCATTTATAATAAACATTTAATGATTACAAAATGAAATTATCTGTACTTTACATGCAGTGCTACTCTTTTGGCATTCCTGGTTGAACTACTTAAAAGTTCAGTAGCCATGCAAGAACAGATGCTGGGTGGAAAAGGATTTTTAGTCATTGGCTACTTACTTGAAAAGGTAAGTAATATGTATTGATGGTCTTATTATGCAACTTTTATAGTTGAACAATTGACAGTCACTAATTATGTTATTTCTAATTTCCCTTTCCACTGATTGTGATTGTATTGTTTGCTAATTCAATCATAGGTTTTTATTATAATTTGGACATAAGTATAGATATGGAATTAAACTTTTAGAAATTTTGAATTAAACTGGAAACTAAGTGAAATTTTTTACATTTACATTTATTCAAGTTACAAGGAATCATTTCTCTTACTTTTCCTAGTTCTTTTCCTGCTTTAAATTTCTTAAAAATGTTAACATTTTCTTTACATGAATTTAACTTCTGTTTGATTTTTTTTCACATATAATATTGAAATCTTTGTAGTAAGAAACAATATTTTGTGCTCTCTGTCTTTGAGTTGATGTGTTTGGGTATTTAAGGAATTTTCTCAGATCATACAAATTATAAATAGTACAAATTAAATGGGTTCAGTTTTTTTTGTTACTTGTCCTTTTTAAATATCCTACTTTGCTTAGCAAAGTTATACTTTTATAGTAATCAGTGTTGAATTTCTGATTATGATTCACAAGATATTGCTTTTGTTATATGATTTTCTTTACCAATCAAAGTGAGATTTTAGAATTATTTTGAAGCAGAGAAATGTCATTTCCTCCCTTGTTCTTACCAATTAATTTAAATATTCTTAACTGCTCTGAAAATCAAGTAATTTGAAAAAGAATAGAGGTAAGATTTCAAGTAGGAGAAATAAAATTATTTTTATGTTTGGGAGAGAAAACAGATGACTTCAGTTTTATTACATGTGAAATATTTGTAACCTGTCTTTGTAGGAACTAGTGTTGCTGTTCTTTTAAAGACTGGTGATTGAAGAGTGGTGATTGATAATAGGCTGTATTTCTTTATTAAAGCATTTTCTTTAGCAGTATTGATTTGAATTCCTTTAAGCCCTTTACTTATTAAAATGATGGAATTCTATTTTCCTGTATCTAAAATATTAAACATTATTTTGAAGATACTATGTATGCTTTATTTTACATGAACTTGATAAGTGTCTTTGTCAAATCTCTGCATGGCAGGATCATTGTGTGTACCCCTGTAAAAGATTGTTTTTGTCTATTTACTGAGGAATAGCCAGCATCATTATTAAATTCTTTTATACTTAAAATTTAGTGTAATGTTACAGATACTATACTCAAAACGGTCTTTTAAGAAATTGATATTTTCATAAATATGCTACAATTTTTAATGGGTAGAAAATATTACATAGTTTTAATCTGTTCATTTTTAAAAAAACTTTAGACTGGACATGTTTTTTCCTATTTATTGAACATTTGTCTTTATTGTACAATGCTTGTTCATATGCTTTACTAATTCTCCATCTGTCATGACGATATGCCTTCTCCTAGAAACCACTAGTCTACTTTCCCTCTATATGAATAGAATCATCAATAATTGTCTCACTGTGTAGTTCAGGCTGGCCTTGAACTCACTATGTAGCACAAGCTGGGCTCTGAACTTGGAGCAATCCTCTTGTCTGAGCCTCCCAGGTGATGGGATTACAGGCTTGCATCACTATACACACCTCTTTGGCTTTTTGTGTCTGCTTTATTTTGCTCAGTTTAACATTTTCAAGGTTCATCTGTTTTTTTTTTTTTTTTTTTTTTCAATCCTCCTGTCTCTGCCTCCCGAGTGCTGGGATTACAGGTGTGAGCCACCACATCCGGCATTGTGGTATGCGGTGT
Source organism: Thryonomys swinderianus (assembly GCA_004025085.1). Classification (NCBI taxonomy): domain Eukaryota; kingdom Metazoa; phylum Chordata; class Mammalia; order Rodentia; family Thryonomyidae; genus Thryonomys; species Thryonomys swinderianus. The sequence continues at coordinate 133,147 of PVIC010000122.1, read as the reverse complement.
TGATTGTTGGTGGGCATGTCTCCACGCCCAGCATTCTATGTGGTTACCGGGGATCCAACTCAGGTCCTTGCGCTTGCGAGGCAGGCGCCGGAACCACTGAGCTAACCCTCCGGCCCAGGGTTCATCTGTTTTATAATATATATTACAGCTTTATTTCTTTTGTGGGTGAGTGATATTACATTGCATGTATGTATATATTTTTATTTTTCCATTTATGCTTTGGTAAGAAATTCATATTATTTCCACCTCTTGCGTATTATGAACGATGGTGCTGTACTGTTCATGCACAGGACTTCTGTGGGTATTATGTTTTCATGTTTCTTTAGTGGATGATATGTTTAAATTCAATTGCCTGTGGCCTTTTTAGTCATTTGAGGTTTAATATGTGCTTTCTAAAGTGACTTCATTATTTTATACTCCTACCTGTGTGAAGGTATACTTTATTTTATACTCCTACCTACTGTGTGAAGTATGTGACAGTTCCAAATTTTCCATGTCTTTGGTAAACTTTCCTCTTTTTTAAAATTTTCTTATTGATTGATTGATTGATTGAGACAGCATCTCACTATGTAGCCCAGACAAACTTTGAACTCAGCAGTCCTTCTGTCTCTACCTCCTGAGTGTTGGGATTACAGGCGTGAGCCACTGTGTCTGGATCATCTTTTTTTTTTTTTTTTTTTTTTGAGACAGGGTCTCACTTTGTAGTTCAGGCTGGCCCTGAGCTCACTATGTAGTCCAGGCAAGCCTCGAAGTCAGCAATCCTCCTGTCTCTGCCTCCCGAGTGCTGGGATTACAGGCGTGAGCCACCACGCCTAGCTGGATCCTCTTTTTGATTATAGTTTTTTCTGTGGAGGTGAAATGACATAGTTTCAAATTTGCATTTCTAATGCATTCAAATATATTAAACTTCTAATGACATTTACTTAACATCTTCTCTTGCTTTTATTAACTGTTTTTCTATTTTTATATTCTGTGTATTTATACATCTTTGGAGAAACATTTTCACATACCTCATACATTATAAACACCAATATTAGTCTTATTATTGAATGTGGAAGTTTTCTGATTTAGAAACTAATTCCTCATTAGATGGTTGATTTCCAAAGATATTCCACTGAGTGAATCACATATTTTAATTTATATTTCCTAATAAAACGATACATATTTTCCTATGTTTTCTGTACTTTTGATTATCCTTTTTTTTTGAGAGAGATTCTCACTTTGTAGTTCAGGCTGGCCCTGAGCCCACTATGTAATCCAGGCAAGCCTTAAGTTCACAGCAATCATGCCTCTGCCTCTGGAGTGCTGGGATTATATGTGTGTGAGCCACCACCCCTGGCATTGTGGTAGGTGATAGTGGGGATCGGACTTGGAACCTTGCGCTTATGAGGCAGATGCCAGAACCACTGAGCTAAATCCCCAGCCCTATTGATTATCCTTTTTTGTTAAGTATTTGTTTAAAGTTTTTGGTAATTTTCTTTTGAGTTGTCATTCTGAATTAATTGGATATTCTGTATATCTTATTAAATATATAGCAAACTCTCCCTTCTTTGGTTGTCTTTTCCTTCTTCAGTAGTATTTTTTTTTTTGTGAATAGACCTCAGTAGTATTTTTTTTTGATGAATAGAATATATATATAATATAATATATATTATTTTTATGTTATATATACATATAATATCAAAATTTTTGGTTCTTTTATGATTAGCTCATTTTGAACCCTATATTTCTGCTTTAAATCTTGTTTCTTTTTACATTCTATAGCTATAGCCTATCTGGAATTGAATTTTTAATTTTATCTGGTGTAAGATACAAGCTCAAGATTTTTTTTCTATATGTAGATAATAATGAACATCTTTTGGTAGTTTAACTTACAAGTTTATACCTCTGTGGTAGTGATACTGTTCAATACAAATCATTTTTACATGCTAGGTTTTGTTTTCTTTCCTATTCTATAGATACGGGGTAACAATAGCCTTTTGATCCCTGGGCAATGGCAGCAAATCCTCAGCTCCCAATGAACCCACAGTCAGATGAACAACTGAAAAGTTTTAGTGTGTTATATGTATGAGTTATGATTCTCAGTAGATCAAGTATATTAATGCATTTTCAACTTACAGTGAATTTTATTAGGATCTAACTTTACCATAATTTCAGAAGTACTTATATGTGTCTAGATGGCTTGGTGCCATTCACTGAAAACATGACTTTCCCACTGTGTTGCTACTTCAGTAAGTTTTTGTTGAATGGATTAAGTGAATGCCTATCTGGTTATCTAAAAAGAATAACTTTTTTTCATCTATCTCAGATGTCTTTCTTTCTTTCCGAGAAAGGATCTCGCTTTGTAGTTTAGGCTGGTCCTAAGCTCACTATGTAGCTCAGACAAGCTCGAACTCAGCAATCCTCCTGCCTCTGCCTCCCAAGTGCTGGGATTACAGGCTTGAGCCACCAAGCCTAGCACAAACTATTTCATTTTTAAACAGTTGGTGGTGGGGATAGTAGTATAGGTAATGGGATTTCCTTTTAGAAATTTCTGATCAACTAATAGGAAATGCTTTTATTTTTATAGAGGTTGTAAGTTAGGGGTCAAGGATATATATAACTCAATAGCACTGTGCCTGCATGGGAAGTGAAAGGTTCCTGAATTGATCCCCAGTACTGGGGAAAAAAAGTTGTAAGGTGTCCAAGGAAGAGAGTTAAATAACAGGGTTTCTTTTAGATTGTTTCATGAAACAAATTTAGGAGGCTGTGTTTTCCTTTTCAAAATCTGAGGTGGAAAAAACCAAGAGATTAATTGATATTTCATGTGATTTTTTGGTTTTAGTTTATAGAACAGTTTATTTTAATTACTTTAAAAATTAGGTAAATACCCACAAGCTGATGTAACTGAGTCCTAGTGGGTCTGTTGATGAGTGGTTTATACATCACACTCTTGGCAGGAAACTGATGGGTTGTTCAGAAGAGTTTAATGCAAAGCTATTTGAGATGTTGTGAGCATTGCTAAACGAACTCAATATGGTTTGAGATAGGAGAGAGGAGAATTTAGCATAACTTTAAAAATATTGTAGGTGCAGGCCGAGAATTCCTGACTGAGATATGGTCTTCACAAGCGAAGTCTACTGATCTGGTATATAATGAGCCAAGAATATTTTTTTTTCTGGCCTTTAACTTCATTGTGATATCTTTAATTAGTTAAACTCACCTGTAAACCAGTTGATAAGGACACTTCCAAGCACAGAAATAGGATACAGAAGGTTGAAGAGCCAGCAAAATATCCAGTGAACTGGGCTTCAGGCTTGGGTTAGCGTACTATTGAAAGCATCTTCAGGGACACTGATTTTATTTGTATCTCTGCTACGCCACCTGCAGTATTGATTTTGTGTTGTACTTAGTGTCTTTCATAGATAGGTACCTGGGGCGTGGCTCATAGAGACCCTCATATCCAGATTGGAGAGGAAAGAGACTACATTTTCCTAATTACTGAACAAGACTATTCTCTCTAATGTGATTGGTCAGTTTAAGTCTTATCTACTTTTAAATCCACATGTATTTTAATGAGCATGCTAAATTTTGATGTTGAATTTCTGAGTAAATTATTGTACTTCCCATCCAACAACCAAAAATGAGTAATATGATTGAATTAAGCCTTTGGAACTCATTCTGGAAATCCTGGGAGGTTAAAAATGGTTACTGAGGATTGCCTTTTTCCTGGCATATCTCTTCCAGTTAAAATAATTTTATGCAACTTATTTGGTATGTAGCCATGCATGTTTTATATGTAGAGAATTTTATTTTATAATAAAATAACCATTTATGGAAACCTGTTTTGTACATCCTGAGCTAATCTAAATGCTAAGATAATCTACTTTTATTGAATAGAAGTTTCTCCTTTTTTTTTTTTTGAGACAGTGTCTTGCTTTGTAATTCAGGCTGGCACTGAGGTCACTATATAGCCCAGGCAAGCTTCAAATTCACAGCAATCCTCCTGCCTCTGCCTTTGGAGTCCAGGGATTATAGGCATGAGCCACCACACCCAGCACTGTGGTGTGTGGTACTGATTGCTGGTGGGAGTGAGTCACCACACCTGGTATTGTTGTATGTGGTTATCTGGGATTGAATTCAGGACCTTGCTTTTGCAAGGTAGATGCCAGAACCACTGGGCTAAATCCCCATCAGCAGTTTTTCATTTTAAGAAACAGGGCCCCTATTTGCTTTATTTTTAAAATTCTTGGGGAGTTGTCCTTTTTTTGTATTCCATTTCCATTTAGTTATGCCTTACATAATACTTACAATTACATCTTCCATTACTTGTTATCCTATGTATTGAATTCTAGGATTTGGCATTTTCTACAAGGTTAGTCTACTGTCTAAGGTTTGAAGATTTGTAATCAAAGATTAATCCAAGTATAAATTCCTTTAAAAATAGTTTCACTTGATAAATGAAGGCAAATAACACAATAGAAAATGATGTGGGACAATCAATGAAAACAAACTTGTTTAAAAACAAGTAGGTATCTTCTTTCATTCTTTCCTAATTACTTTTTATTCATATGTATCATAATCCTACTCTGTTTTTGAATTCAGTTGAACATTTATTGAGGAATTTGGGAAGGGATTTGAAAAATAAAGTTGAATAAGGTAGTATTCTTTTTTATGTTAGGGAAAAAGATTTGTGATTAGTATTGTTATATAAAGGAATAAGCACATTTACAAGTGAAAGTAGCATTCTATTTAAAAGAATATACATTACATTTTAGGCATGGTAGGATTTTGAATAGGCCAATAAAAGCATCATTTTAGAAAAATAACTCATAATTGCTTTTAGAACTAAAAATTTACTGTTGAACAGGTTTAATTGGTAAACAAAAATGGTACTTCTTTTTAGCAATGTGGAAGGCCTTAATGTGGTACTTTTAGCATACTCTTTGTGACATAGAAGAAGTTTAAAACTTCTTTGTAAATTATGAATTTCCTCACATGATGATCCCAATCATCAGACTGATTTTTGAATTGCAGTTTAGTGCTTGAAGCATTCATAGTTCAATAGACATAACTTGAGAACATAATGTTAAGTGAAATAAGTTAGACACATAAGATTAAGTATTACAGTTTTTCTTAAATGTGAAAATATATACAAATAAAGAACAAAATAAAAGAGAGATAAATGGGAAGTAGCGTGAAGTTCATAAAGATACCCAAATTTTTCTGCTGTTTGAAAAATATTTTAATACATATGCTGATTTGTTTTGCTTATATAATATTTTTGTTCATTGAGAAGAAAATTTTGTGTTATCTGTTTTTTCTCAGTATGAACCTTTTTAGTCTGTGTTATATTTTGAGTAACTGCTTTAAGATAATGATACACAGTGTTTTAACTATTGTTATTCTCCTGTTAGAGAATATAACAATTATTAATTCTTTTTATGAAATTTTTATTCTTATATCAAAGAAAAAAATGAGTGAAAAAAGGACATGAAGAGCTGATGATAGTTCTGCTTTCCTGTCATGCAAGGATTCTAGGAGTTAAAACAGGAGAATCACAAGTTTGAGGCAACTCAGCAAATTAGCATGGCTTTGTTTCAGAACAAAAATAAACTGGGATCATACCTCAGTTCAAAGCCTCTGGATTCAATCATGAAAATGGGTTAAAAAGAATGCTATAAATAATTGTTTTAAGAGAAGGCCTGAGAATGTTTAGAAATAGAATCCAGCTGTATGCTCTCTTAGAGTTTTAAAAGCATAAAAGTGGAATGTCCCACATTTCATAAGCTATTTAAAGATAAAACTAATGAAGTTGGATGAAATTTTTTGTTTTTGTTTTGTTTTGTTTTTTGAGACAGGGTCTTGCTTTGTAGTTCAGGCTGGCCCTGTGCTCACTATGTAGCCCAGACAAGCCTCGAACTCAGTAATCCTCCTGTCTCTGCCTCCCGAGTGCTGGGATTACAGGCATGAATCACCACACCTGGCACTGTGGTATGTGGTACTCATTGCTCTTGGGTGTGAGCCACCCAGCCAGCCAGGTATAGTATGTGATTACCAGGGATCAAACCAGGAAATTTGTGTGTGCTAGGCAGGTCCCAGAACCACGGAGCTAAATCTCTGGTCCTGGAGGAAGTTTTAAATAACCACTGGTTCTGTTTTAATTTTTTATGAAAAGTATATTTTAGGTATGAGAACCTGTAAATGTAAATGAGTTCTTCAATGTATGATAGATTTTGTGAAATAGGAAGACTTCAAAGGGAATCTGATAGGGGATAGTAATGAAGGGAAAAATAAATAGGATTTGAAAAGCAAAAGAAAGCACATGTAAATAGTGGGTGGGGTGATGTGGGGTGGGTTGGGATATAGGTAAAAATGAGAATTAACTCATGTCATATACTGGTACCATTCCCCAATGTTGAATGTGATTGTGAGCTGTATGTAAAATGTACCAATGAAGAATTCAATTAAATAAAGTGTATTTTAGAATATAATTTTTTTCTTTTAATTCTTTTGATTCTTTTCATTGAAGTTTCTTAAAGTACAAATGTATATTCTCTACATTTATGTTCAATTTCTTTTAGCCTTGTCTTTTAATCGCTCAGATATTTGTTAGGATCATTTCTTCCGTTTCTTCTAAAACTTTCAGTTAAGTTTTCATTTGAATTTTGTAGGCTTCTCATATAAGGAACATCAATTTTTTTCTTATTTTAGTTTAAACATTTGGGTTTTTGAAGTTTAGAAAATAAGTATTTTTATTTAAAAAATAAGTTCATTGAGAAATTTATAAAGCTACTATATCATGCTTGTCTTTTAAATATTTTATTCAGTTAACATGTTATTGGCACAGGGGATATAGCTCAGTAGCACTGTGCCTGCCTGGCAAGCACAAGGTCCTGACCTTGATCCCTGGTACCAGGACAAAAACCAAACATATATTAATTGTACATACAAATCAGTTAAGATGTGATAATTTAAATCACATCTCTTGGATTTAAATAATATATAAATACAAGCAAACAGTGTGCTATGATCAAATCCAGACTTCTTTATTCACTCTCCCTTCCACTCTTCCTAAACTCTTGCAATCACAGTTCTACATTTGAGTCAATATATACCACATGTTCACTCATATATGAAACCATTGATATTTTTTGTCAAACACACAATCCTGTCGATAATAAGTCATCATCAGCCTTGTTATGATTGACCAATATGATGCCAGCTTCTTAGTGGAGCCTCTTTTCTTTTTTGTTTGTTTGTTTGCTTTGTTTTTTGAATCAGGGCCTCGCTTTGTAGTTCAGGCTGGCCCTGAGCTCACTATGTAACCCATGCAAGCCTTGAACTCAGCAATCCTCCTGCCTCTACCTCCCAGTGCTGGATTACAGGCGTGAGCCACCATGTCTGACACTGACATTGTGGTATGTGGTAGTGATTGCTAGTGGGCATGAGTCACCACACCCCATATTATTATATGTGGTTCCTAGGGATCAAACTCAGAACCTCGTATTTGCTAAGCAGGCACTGGTGTGGAGCCTCTTAAATACCTCCTGCAAATTTCATATCTGCTTCATGTGTTTTTCATGCATTCCGTACTATATAGCATGTTGCACATTTTACTTTTTAAGCTTATTTATTTTATATGTTTTATTTATCTTCCCAGGTGTGTAAGTTCTAAAAGGCTAGATATTTTGTTCTGTTGTTTTTTTTTTAATTTTGTTAGTTGTTCTTTCCACAGCATCAAGATGAATGCCTGTGAAATAGTAAATACTTATATGTATACTATATGTTCTAAGTGACTGAATTGAAATTCTTGAGATCTGCCTTGCCTTTAAGAGAAACGACATCAATAGAAAGCTGTTTATGACATCCATTCCCCATTACCGCATGGGGGGAAAACTAATGACTATTTATTACTCAATATTAAAAAGAGAAAGAAATGGTGTAGTGTGGGTAGAATTGATTCAAAAAATATTTTTGTTTTGTCAATAAAATGATTTTTAGCTTTGAATTTTTGTTTCTTTACTTTCCCAGAGCAGTCTTCACCATTTTTTTCTTGTTCCTTTCCCTAATTCATACATTGTTTACTTGGGATCATTTGAGTTTGTAAACTTTTAGTACACAGTATGAAAATTCTTGTTTAGTTCAACTGTGCTAAATTGCCTATTTTCTGAATAATAAAAATAATAATACATGTAGGAGTTAAAGTTAGTAAGGTGGTTTTAGTCTTTGTAGACCTTGGATTATCCTATAATAATATTATACTTCAGGGAGAGAAAAGCGAGGAGAAAAATGTGCAATGTGATACGTACTTCAGGGATAAAGGATAAGTAACCATTGTCCTTAGTTGGTGGAGAAAATGATGCTACACAAAGGATTACAAAATAAAGGAGAAAAGATTTGTGTAGGACAAGATGTTTTTGAAATTAAGAGGTTTCAATTATTGGATTTTTTTTGCAAGAGACATTTTTGTATCTTAAAACATTTGAATCTGAAATAAGCATTATTCAATTAAAATACAGTATAGTACAAGCTTCATACTACTTAAATGTTTTAGTAAGAAGTTACAAGTTAAATTACTTGAATAATTTATTCAACATAGGACATCCAAAGTATTATTTTATATTCCATAGTCAGTAAAAAAAAGTACAAAATTTTTACATTTTATCATGTTGAGCCGTCAAAAATCAGTACACATCCTTGTAGCACATCTTATTTTAGGCAAGCAACACATTAAGTGCTCAGTAGCTACGTAGACGTTTATTAGGGAGTAAATCTTTATAGTTTGGTTTGACTTGGTGACTCTATTGTTTAAATACTAGTGGAAGGTTGTTACGTTTTAGTGACAGGAACTGTTAATTCATGATGGAAATACCCAGCTAAAAGTAATATATGTCGTGGTAGAAGCATAGTGCATTCACCATTCCAGGTAGTATAAGGAGGACCAGATAACTATGAGTAGGTCAGAGGGTTTATGCCAAAACAAGGTGTATTCTTTTTGTGAATGTGGAACTTGTAATGATTCAGTGGATCGGTAGAGTTAATTTATTTTCACTTTAGAGTTAGTTTGAGTGAAAGCACTTCTATCCTTTCTTTTGCACTATACTGTTTATTTCACTCTAATTTCTGTGCCTAAGATTTCTTGTGTATCATTAGATTCTTATTCATGATTTATTTGTAACTTCCTCCACCTGTCCATCAGTCCCTTTCTCCCTTCCTTCTCTCCTCTTTTCAAGTACTGGTGAATGCACTCAGGGTCTCACTCACATTAGGTCAAGAGTTTACCACTAATCTATACCCTCACCCATTATTTTATTTTGTGCAAAGTTTTACTCACTTGATCAGGATGGCATGGAAGTTGTGATATTCCTGCCTCAGGGATTATAGGCATCATTGTATTTCTTTAACTTGACCTAAGAGTAGCTTTATAAACTTTTATCCTGAGTTTTTTATATATAATTGAAAAAAAGGCATTGAATACACTCACTCAAAGAAACAATGAAACACTATGTTTTCTTGTATTACAAAAATTTACTAACAAAATAAATACAAAATTCTGTATTTAAACAATGAGGGATAGCATATGAAAAATTCATGTATACTTATGCTAAGTCAAAAATTATACAATTTGGTTTTATGGGTATTTTTAGCTATAATTTCTTCTTTTTAGTCCTCAAGAGTTCATATAACTAGAGCTGTCTTGGAGCAATACTTATCTTTTGCAAAATATCTTGATGGTTTATCTCATGGAGCACCTTTGCTGAAGCAACTTTGTGATCACATTTTATTCAACCCGGCCATTTGGATACACACACCTGCAAAGGTCTGAATTTTATTCTCACTTATTTTATTAGTGTAATGTTACAAATTATAGTTAATGTATCTAAAGTATCTTGTAGAAAACAAACAAGTTTTCCTTATTTTATAGGCAGAGGCAGATTAGAATCAGCAGTAAGTACTAAATATGGAAATATTAAAATAAATGGAATTAGTTAAAATTGAGCTAGATATGAATATGTTCTGATATTAGGTGTGACTTATACCTTTTCAAGTAAAGTTTGCTGCAATGATTATGTATGATCATTTTGATTGACAAATTGCTTTTATTTTGAATACAATTTATTTAACCTGTAAATATCTTAATAAAAATGAACAAAAATTTTTTGTAGAAAATAAGAAATCTTCCTATTTCATATTCCTGAATTTATTCCTATAATCTTGTAATAATAATTAATGAGATATTTTCATCTTGTCTGTTTTATAATTTTTAAATCTTCTGTATATCTGTTTAGATAATGTCTATGATTTTTGTTAGTTTACCTTAGTTATTGGAGTAAATCTAAACCTGAAGCATGTTCACTCTCTCTCTCTCTTTCTCTCTCTCTCTCTCTCTCTCTCTTTCTCTCTCTCTCTATATATATATACATATACACACATATTTACACCCATATATATATATATATATATATACACACACACACACAAGCTATGATATTGTTGAAGAAAATTTGAAATTACATAAACTTTTGAAGTGTTTACTATTTTTTCAGATAGACTACAGCAGCTGATTGATGTTAATTCTACTTCTATGAAGAATGACACTGCAATGTGTTTTCATTAAATGCTTTAGTGCAACTGAGTTTTAAAACTATTTGATTTTTCTCTGATTCTATTAAATCATTGAATAACTTAAAATGATCAGGTATTATCTTTATTGGACAGGTTATCTCTATTAGAGTATTAGTTAAATTATTAAAAGTTTTAGTTGGATGTTAATTTTGATTATTTTCTTTATAAAATATGTATAATATAAAAAGTTACATTTAAACAACAATAAATGATCATTTCTTAGCTTTTTACTAATTTGCATTTGAATGGAAATGAAATTTATACTTAACAACACTAGATATTTTACATTTATTTTGATGATGGGCTAATATTCTATACTAGGTTCAACTTTCTCTATATACTTACTTGTCTGCTGAGTTCATTGGAACAGCTACAATCTACACTACCATACGCAGAGTAGGAACAGTATTACAGCTAATGCACACACTGAAATATTACTACTGGGTTATTAATCCTGCAGACAGTAGCGGCATTACACCTAAGGGATTGGGTAAGTACACAACTTCCACTATATTTATAGCTCCCCTCTGATTGTTGTATATTCTGAATACTGCTATAATGCATGACTCTGAAATTAACACTGAAATATATAAATTCATTCAATACTCACAAAGTGTTTCATGCCATAAGTCACATTATTATCTTAATCTTAGCACTAGTCTAAGACCTAGACTTGAAAGAAAAAAATTAGAAAACCAAACTTGACATATAGAGACATAAAATTTGTTCAATTTATTAAATTGTAGAAAAATATGAATAATGTAGACTTATATAATATTATAATGTATACTAAGAAAATGGCTCTCTCTAGTGGGAAACAATTATATAATAGTATAATGTATACTAAGAGAATGGCTCTCTCTAGTAGGAAAGAAATGGAGGATGATATAAGGTAAAATTGGTACAGAACTGAGGGCTGGAATAAAGTGAGGTTTGTAGTAAGGTGGGCAGGGTGATTGACTGCCTGCCTTTAAAAATTAGGGATTTTAAAAGCTGGTTGTTGGCACATTGCTGGTTTGAATGAACTTAAAATCTGTAGTGCTTGGGTATTTGCACAAGAGAAATCATAAATGCTATAAGTCCAGACTCCATCAGTCCAGTGTTATACAGAATATCTTTAGTAGCACACCAGCGGTTGATGGGTTTTCTTACCAGGCTGTTGTTAATATTTGATTTCTTGACCAAAAAAGTTGTTACACAGGTTTTTGTTTTACAATATATCATTGAGCTGTATACTTATTTGTATAATCTGTATATACAAGTAGATACTTGTATAATGTGTATTGTATGCTTTTTATTTCACAGTGATGCAAGTATTTCTAAATACTGATAAGATAAAGGGGTTTATGTAGTGTTGGTGGGAGTAAAGGAAGTTTTGTGATTATTGTGGGAAATGGGGAAAACTTGTGTTTTAATAATAAATGGAATGGATTACTTTGCTGATAATTTGCAGATGTAACAGTCTGCATGTAAATGTTTGTTTGGTAAATAAATAGATGTTAAAATTATATATGAAAGGATAATGGTTCTAAAGTTTCAAATCAGCTATATATTTGTGGTTGCTCCAAGAAAGACTTAATGGTTAAAAGATTTGGGAGAATCCAGCTTTATTTCTTAAAATTGTTATTATTGTATGTTATATAGTATATTACATTTGTCATTTTTATTTCAGTTTTACTGGTAATTACTTTTCAAATAATTACTTTGGGATGTAGACATTTTTCTAGAATTGGTATTTACATTTAAATTTTTTGTGTTGTTTCATTAACTCAGTAAACATTTTTCATGTGCTCTATTAAGTTTTATAGTATACAGAACAAAAAAACTACAAAAGAAATAATTAGGTAGAACAAGACCCTTTTTCCTCTGCTTTCCTGTAAAAGGCATCAAGTGAATCTGTTTAGTCTGCAAATACAAACAAATTTGACAGTGGAAGAAATACTAAGAAACTTGTTAATCAAAATAAGAAATAGATTTATGTAAATATTTGATGATTATGCAGTTTGGATTTATTTAGAAATTTTTTTAGCTCATCCCTCAAATATGACATTCAGTTAATAATTTTATATTGGCAAAAACCTGAGAATTAATTTTTAGGTACTCTTATGTTACTGAAATTATATAAAGCTAACAATAGTATTGTATTTGTAAGGGGTGATTATTTAGCTCAAGTGGTACTGCACCAATGTTGGACACACAAGGGCCCAAGTTCGGTCCCTGGTACCACAAAACAAAGCAATAGTATTGTGATTTTAACAAATATAATTATTAAAGAACTTATAGTATCAAAGTGATTATTCAATTTATAAATATCATGGATTTCTGTTTTCTGTTTTCTCTCTTTTTTTTTTTTTTTTCTTTTTTATCCTAGATGGTCCCCGGCCATCACAAAAAGAAATTATATCACTTCGAGCATTTATGCTGCTTTTTCTGAAACAACTCATCCTAAAGGTAAAATCATTTTACATATTTCAGAATTGTAATTTAGTAGGTCAAAATGAACCTTTGACATAGTTGGCATGATTTTTGCATTATTATTATTAAATTAGTAGTAAATACTTTTCATCAATTGCTTTCTAAATTTTATAAACTGTAGTACCAATTTATGTAGAACTTTTAGTTAAATGCTTTTTGATAGCTTTCATATTAATGGATTGGCCAAAAATAGCAAAGAACATGAGTAAGAAGAAACCATAAATATTTTATTTTAGAAAATGCTATGTTTCTGTTTTAGAAATCTTGCATAGTTACACAAATCTTACAGAAATATAAAAATCTTGCATAGGCATTGAAAAAAAGTAAAATTCTAAGATAATAAAAGAAGTCAATGAATGTGTTAGTCAATTTCTGATTGCTCCACAAAATCCTTGGTAACTTCAGTCTAAATGGGGAAAGGTTTATTTGGCTCCTGGTTTCAGGTAATTCAGTGTTTGGTTGGCTGGTTGCAAGGCAGAAATGGCACAGTAGGGCAAAATGGAGAAAGTGCTCAGCACATGGTGATGAAGGAAGAAGATCAAGAGAGCAGGCAAGAGCCAGGAGTCTACCCTTGTAGTTCAAGCCCCAGTGATCCCTTTCTCCAATTAGACCCCAAATCCTCACAGTACATTCAACAATGAATTCATCAGTGAATTAATCCATTAAAACATTTAGCACTCCACAAGCCACTTACCTCTAAAAAGCTCCACCCCTGAACACATAAGATTTTTGAGTGACATGGCAGATCTAAATCATACCCTTTAGCCCCTGACTCCCAAGTGGCTGATTTATACTCATGCAAAATGCATATAGGCCATTTCTGAGAGTCCCCAAGGTCTTAATAGTTTTAGCATTGCTTAAAAATCTAGGTTCTGAATCTTCTCTGAGACTCAAGGCAACTTCTTGTGAAAAAAAATCTATAAAATATCAGAAAGTTAGTTAAATATTTCCCATATATAATGGTACAGAGTAAACATCATTTCAAAAACCAAGAGTAGAGGAAAATAATTGGACCAATGTAGGACCAAAGTCCAGCAGGACAAACATTAAGTTCTATAACTCCATGTCCATCACCCAGGCCATGTGGTGGTAAAATGTGATCTCTAAAAGACTTGGAAAGTACCACCCTGTAGACATGCAAGTTGCTGCTTAACTCATGTGGAGAGTCATTCTCTTGGTCTGGTTCCAATGTCCTTCTGGCTTTAGTCAGCAGAAATTCCATGTTTCTGACTTTTCTAATTTTTAGTTTCCACATCACCTTCAGCTTTATTTGCCCAGCTTTGCTCATTATCTTCTCAAGGTCATATTGTTTGTTCTTACAAATGTCCCTTTAAAATCTGGAAGGAACCTTCCATGTTGCAGCTCTTGCACTCTGTGTGTCTGTAAGAGTAGCACCATAAACTGTCAGTGGTAGCAGTGGCTGGGCCTCTGTGGACCATGGGTAGAGTAGCCTCTTAAGTGCCTACATGGCTGAATTCTGGATAACATTTCCTCAGGAAGTCTTAAATGAGCAGGGTACCTTTGGCCTTTCTTTTCAGAGAAGATTGTTTCAAAGAAATTTACTCTTATGTACCCTAGAGGTTCTAATGGTTTGATTCTAGTGGGCTTGTGAGACGCCCTCCAGCCATCTTTTTCATTATTCTATTCAAACTACACAGATTAAATTTGTTCTACAATTAGGAAAAGATGTCCAAGTTTGTGAATGTATGGAAAAGATGGCTGCAGTTGTACTTGTTACCAGATGCAGTGCGTAAACAAAAAGCAAAATTTCACTAAACACTTCTCTTTGTGAAAAAAAATTGTTGGCAAAGAAAAGCATCTGTGAACCAAGGTACCACTATATGTACCTTCTTTTCATGGCTGCTAAACTTTGCAGCAACCTCACTTTCCTTGATCCCACTTTGTAGGAGCTTACTTTTTAACCAAATTGAAAGATTTTAATTTTTTTTGGCTATACTCTTTGGTTATGATTCTCACTATAAATTTGACTAAAAGTAGTCAGCAGTAACATGCTGCTACCTAAACAATGGACTACTGTGGTATTTCCTCTTCCAGATTAGTCTGCTACCTTTAAATTCACCTTCATATGAAATCTTAAGGCATGGGTAGAATATTGACCAGTTCTTTGCCAAAAAGTAACATAACTCCAATATCAGTACAGTCCCTTTCTATTGAAAAACCTCTTGAGCTTGATCTTTCCTGTCCATATGCCTGTAAACATTCTGTTCTTCCGAGGGCTCAATAGAATTACTCATCAAGCTCTTTTTACAGCATTCCAAGGTTTTTCTATCCATCTCTGAAATTTGAAATCTCCTCCTACAAAAGAATTGCAGGCCTTCTTATCCATATTGATAGGTATAGTTATAACAACAATCCCATTTCTGTGATAACAGTTTTCTGAATTAGTCACTTTCCTGCTTCTGGGACAAAAATACTGATGCTTGCAATGTCAAGGAGATGAAGTTTAAGATTACCAAGGTTTCAGTCCATGGTTGGCTGGCTACAATACAAAATTATTGTGACAAGAGTGCAGGGTGGAGGAAAGGTCTCAACCCATGGCAGCTGAAGTTGAAAGAGGGAGAAAGAGGAGGTAGGGTAAGATTATATCCTCGTCATGCCACCACTGGCCTACCTGTCCAGGCAATCTCCACCTGCTTACACACATGGAACTATGAACTCATCAGTGGCTTCATGTACTAATGAGCATAGAATCCCGATAATCCAGTCACTTTTTAAGAGACTCGCCTCTGAACATAAACTAGAGTATGTTTTATATCTAAACAATAGTACTGTAAACTCTTGCATTTGCCTTTTTGAAAACAGTAAATAATTACCAAATATTAATAATATAATTGATCAAAATATGGTAGCTTTTGATAAAATTCAATCAAATTTTAGGAACTTAAAATGTGATATAATTTTCTAGGAATTCCCTTAAATGAAATAAATAATTATGAAGCTTTGGGAAATTTTATTTTATAAATTTCTGCTTTTAAAGTCTAATTTTTATTTTAAGTAATAATTCTAATGTATTTAAAGTTTGAATTTTAGGTGTAAAGTAAATATTAAAATGTTTTTCAAACACTAGGATCGAGGAGTGAAGGAGGATGAGCTTCAGAGTATATTAAATTACCTGCTTACAATGCATGAGGTAGGACACATAATCAATCTATTTTAATCATTTTATTCAAAGCTTTAAAATACAGATTTTATTAAATAAATACTGGTGATCCTTATTGTGCAGGATGAAAATATTCATGATGTGTTACAATTACTAGTGGCTTTAATGTCAGAACACCCAGCTTCAATGATACCAGCATTTGATCAAAGGAATGGAATAAGGTATGCTTATGGTGCTATTATCAGAATTTAATGTAGCACAATTTTGCCTCCTCAAATATCTTCTGTTCTGTAAAGGTCTGGCTAAATATGAAAAAATCTTACACATGAGAAGGAAATGAAGCTATTAATCCTTTAATACTCAAGAAAACTAATACAAGGTGTAGAAAATGGTCTTAGGAATCAAGAATTAAGTGATTGAAGTAGTTATTGTTATAATAAAAATATTTCAAATAATATGAGAAGCTGATTTTTTTGGAACAGGAAAATAGAGACCGTGATGTTTAGTAAAAAATGATTGGGCCTATATATTAGGCTTAAAGAGATAGAAACTAGATTTGTAAGCCCCATATCATGCTAATGAGATTTTTTTTCTGTTGATAATCAACTTTGAAGAATTTTGAGTAAGGAAATGATGTGTTGATATTGCCATTTTGTTAGGTTAATAGTCAGTAGGGTGAAACATGAATTAGAGAAGTAGAGGACTGATATAATGACATCAAAGAGAGATTATTTTATTAGTGTTAAGATGGTGACCTGAAGCAGTGGCAGTGCAATGAGAGTAGTGGGCTGGAAACATGTTTTGAAACAAGGGGCTCAAACCAAAAGCATCTGAAAACTAACTTAAGTTATGATGATTATAAGGAAATTCTTCTGATGAACTTAAGCTTATAATTTATCCTCTTGGGGATTTTCCCTTAATGTTTCTGGGTTCTGAGTTAGTAAGATGAGCTAAAAATCTAGGTTTTTGCCATGTACAACTCAATAAACTTTGACAGGTTATTTTTTGTCAGCAAAACTTACTAAAAAGTACTTAAAATAATACTAATAACTTCCATCTAAATTTTTTTGTGCTTCCTTTATTTGACCATTTACATAAAAAATAACATCTTTCTGAACTTGAAAAAGCTTTCCATCTAAAAAAGCAGTCACTTTATGAATTTATGTGGCTATCTAATTTAGGCTTATAGGGTTCCTACTCTACATCATGAAGGTAATTATGATTCTTTTCTCATTGTAGGTTGATTTAAAACTGTTATACTTAACTGATTTTATTAACAAGTTTCTTCCACCTAATATAATTGTGATTATATTCATTTTTTTCTGAACTTGAGTGAGGACTTCATATTTTTTAACCTTACATCTTGCTTTATTACTTGTGTAATGTGGTGAAAAACAAAACATTTTGAACTGTTTTGACACATTGGATATCTGATGTTAAAGAGAAGACTGCTATTTTTAGGATCTGAGTAGTATTTTCAGTGGTGGTATAAAATGATTCATGAAACAAAAGAAATGGGCCGTGTAGCAACTCTTAGTTACTATTAGTTGAAAATGTCATACTGGTACCACTGTATCAAAAAAAAATCACAAAGCTAGAAATTGCCTTAGTTTGCTAATTTTTTTCCTTTTGAAAAAAAATTGGAGATATTGACCCATAGTAATCATGGAAAAAATAGAGCTTGTTAGATAGAAAAATACTGAAATTGATTGAGCAGTTCAAATACTGTGTTTCAGAAAACAAGCACTAAACATTACTGCCGTATAGTATAAAAACATTTTTAGGGAAGAATTTGATCAATTGTATATAGCTCATATATGTTAAGAATTGAAACAAAATAAATTTAGTTTTATTCTTGTTATTTTATTTTTGTGGAGCTGGGGCTCAAATACAAAGCTTTGACATGCTAAATAAGTACTCTGTCAATGAGCTACACTCTCAGCTCTACTTCTGAAACTACTTGAACTGTATTTTATATCTGAAAATCATCAATGCGAAGAACAGATAATGACCTATGTTAACATAGCTTGGTCAGTTTCCAGCTAGACATAGTGAACCTTAGCTGACAAATTGGGATTATTATTAATACCTTTATATTACAAGGAAAGATTGATTAACTGATTTGTCACTATGTTTCTTAGGTATCATGCATCATAGTCCTATTTGTGTAGAGGTGTATTAGCCCTAGACATGTCATGTTCCAGTGTTATTCCTAATTTTTATTGGCCCCAAAAGCATTGTAACACTGTTTGTTTCCTCCTAGTCAAAGCTATTCACAGTAAAGAATTCTGTAGGAACTTTCCATTCTGTATCTGAGTGTAAGCCCAAAGCTTTGGTTCTCAATATAACTTCATTTCATGTTTTCTTTAAGGATTTCCTATGTATTTCTTTTTTATATGTATGATACTCTTGCTTCCAAATTTGAAATTTTCATTATAGTTCTTGGTTCCTTAAATTCTGAAAATAGATTTCAGTGTAAACATAGATTTAAGGAAGTAAGATTTGAAAACATTCATCTTCCAAGAGAAGTAATCACTCTAGACTTAACTTTTCATAGTTTATTTTCTAACATATAGAACGTGCCACACCCACACCCCACCCAATGGCAAGGAGAGGCAATGTCAACAAGTATTTTTTTTCAATAGTTTTATCTATTAGTAAAAATAAAATAAATACTGCTTTTTTTTTTAGATCCTTTTCATTAGTATTAACTAAACTGATACGAAAATTATATTGTGTCTTCTCTTATGGAGATTTCTTTTTCAGCCTAGAATTCTTTACATTCAGAATATAATATAGCATTGTACTTTACAAAAGTTACTAGTTTATTTACCTTTGCCACCCCAAGGAACTTTCTTAAGTTCTAGAATTACATATGTGCAGTTACCATTTGTCCTTTTGTTACATATGACAAAAATAGAATAAATTTTTAAATTTTCAGTAAAAAAGGCAATAAAATTTCTAAAGCATACATAAATTTAAGGACCTAATGGACTAAATATGCTTAGACCTTATCTCAAATTCTTAGACAATACAAATACAGTAATGGGCAAGCGTTTTCCTTTGATGTGTTTAACTATGAGGCATATAATAAAGATTATGAAGTTCAAATGCTATGGACAAGTCTAGAAGAGGCACCCCATGTATGTGTCTTAAAATTGAAACATTTTGTTCAAGGCAGTACTTACAATTGCAGTACTTATAATCACGTTGCCCTTTTGAGTGTATATTTGAAGACTTAAATATAAAATATTCCTGCCAGCCTGAACAGACAGTGCTGTGTGCCTGAAAGTTCATCATCTGCATTCAGTCACCACCAGTACCTGCACGATTGTCCCATTGCATGTATTTGACAGTACCATCAGTTCCTATAAGCCTCCCTTTGGAAGTCATGCTGCTACCATGAGTAATATGAGCCACCTAGTGTACTGTTACATATGTATAACCCTATAATGAACACTTTAAAGAAAAGAAATATGTTAGCCTTTAATTTTTCAAAAAACACTTATATGTTATTTTATTTATAATTTTATTTTTATTTTATTTAAAAATTTTAAAGTAGTTTTGTTTTAATATTAGTAAATGCTTTGAGATAATTTATGTATTTTTAGGGTGATCTACAAATTACTGGCTTCTAAAAGCGAAAGTATCTGGGTTCAAGCTCTGAAAGTGCTGGGATACTTTTTGAAGCATTTAGGTCACAAGTAAGTTGATATTTTTTATAATGAGTTTTAGAAATATTTACTGAAACTTGTTTTTATGAACTTTGTCTAATGTAATATAAGACATGATTGGAATATCAAACAGTGGAAATATGGTAAAAGTTGTAAGAATGTTTTATAAAGCAATGTTTTAGAAGATTATAAAGCAAGTCTACAATTTAGGTAAAATAATTTACTTGTGTTTTTCTTCTCAAATGGAAATTTTGTTTATCTTAAAAATATAAAATATTTTCTGAAAATAAAAGTATGGATATAACTTTTATAAAAACTTTCTTGACAGAGGAAATACCATGTAGTCTGTGGTTTCTCTGAGAATTGATATTAAGTGTACCTGCTGAGTCAATACTTCATTATTTGTTTGTATTCTTTTTTAACAATAGGCCTATTATGTTTCTCTTTTGGTGATGCTAGATAACCTCGTTGCTTCCTCCAAAATTCAAAATTTAAATAATTAATAATTAATTACTTTTGTTATAAGCAACAACTGTGAATTTAATGTTGCAGTTCATACTGTGTTGTCTAGTGCATGGATATTGTTTTATAAACTCATTTTCTATACAAATGAACTGAAGGGAGTCATAATATTATTTAGTATTACTAGACGGGATTCCTGCCTGAATCTCAATATTGTCAATTCTTTCTGATGCTTACATTTACAAAGAGTTGTAATAATATTGAAAAAAACTGTCCAAAATTCTGAGCACTCATATCTGACATGCTGCATATTTAGAAGATTGAAATATAAATTTTTTTTTTTTGAGACAGGGTCTCGCTTTGTAGTTCAGGCTGGCCCTGAGCTCACTATGTAGTCCAAGCAAGCCTCGAACTCAGCAATCCTCCTGCCTCTGCCTCCTGAGTGCTGGGATTATAGGCGTGAGCCACCACGCCCGGCCCTTATAATTTGTTTTGATAACAATAGATAAGGAGGAGTGAAAACATGATAGATATAGGGGATTGTTGAGACAAAGCCAAGAATGCAGAAACAGGTTGCATATGAGGAACTATAAGCTCACGAGGTGCTAAAGCGTGGGGAATGAGAAGAGGATGCACAGTTATCATTAGGAAGTAAGGATTACTCATTTATCTTGTAAGAAAGTAGAAATAGACTTGAATAATTTATTTTAGCCTTAGATGAATCTTAAAATATATTCACAATCCAGGCATGGTAACTTATACTTGTAATACCAGCACTTGGGAGACAGAGGCAGGAGGATTGCTGTGCATTCGAGGCTCACCTGGGCTGCATAGTGGGTTCAGGGCCAGCCTGAACTACAAAACAGGAGCCTGTCTCAAAAATAAAAATGCCAGGAAACATACTTTAATATATAGAAAAAACTGAAAACTCACAGATAGTGTACAATTTAAAAAATAAACAATTTTGTATAAATATGGATGATTAACCACTTTCTCCTTTTCCTATAAGATTTATAATTAATACAGTAAGAAGTAAAAATCAGAATCACTAACACACCTGTTACAAAATTGATAATATCCTTGAATATCAAAGATATGAGTAGCAGCTGCTTAAAGCCACTGGTAGTATATAAAAGTTGATACTCAACAAAAAACATAGGAAGAATATAAGAAGATTGGTAAAATGATAGGATGGTAACAAATCTCACAAAGTTTTATGAAATCACAACAGTAAAATCTCATTGTAAAATCCAAATATAAATTCAATACATAACAATTATTCAGAATTTATTTTCTAACTATACAGTAAAAAATTCCAAATTATTTTTATCTATATGATTATAAATATTAAAAGCAGTCAAACACAACACATAAAGTAAATATATTTAAGTTGATCTTTAATAAATATATATAATTGATTAATAAAATAAATGTAGGATCCCGGATTAGATGTATATTTTGGGGTGATCTTGGAAATATCTCTGAACCACACATTTTACTTTAATAAAGAGCAAAATGGTAGTTCTCTGTCATAGAGCTCTAAGGATAAATGGCATACTTGTATAAAGTGTTTATAGTTAATAGCCATGTGGCAATTTCAATAATTATAAAAAAGTACAGTAATAGGTGCCATTTATTTCTTTAGCATCAAATATAAATATAAAATACTAGCACCATTCATGTCAACAGTGAAATAATTATTGACATAAATTGCTCAAGATTTGAAATGAAAATAAAACGTAGTTATTAGAGAGTAAGAGATCTGTATCATTGTTTTTAGATTATTTGATTGTGTACCTAAAAGCCAAAGAGAATCACCTTTAAAACAGTTGAAAAACGAGAGATCATCAACGTTGCATCTCATTTGTGCATGGAGAAAGGGTTTATCTCATAGTAATTCTGACTTGCTCTGTGGATAAAGTGTGGGTAGATTGGTCTCACCTAACAGCTAGCTTATAATTTCTGTCCAGTAAAGTGGTACCTCAATTCAAGAATGGTTTTGTTCGCAAAAAATTTGGTTGACAGATAAAAGTGTTAGGCAAAATTTTGTGTTTTTTTGTTTGCAAAATCTGCATCTGGTTCTAAATATGACTGCAGCCATCTTTCCTACAAAAAATTGTTAACGTAGTATATGTGTCTAATGTCTTATCTTTAAGCACTATCACTTCTGGATGAATTTTCCAGTATCATCATGCAGTGAAATAGCCTCTTTAGCCATTAAATCATTCAGTGTGGTAGTTTTAGCTGTTCTTTACACGTTTATTATATCTTCTGAGATTTTTATCTTAATGCTTTCTTTCTTTTTGAATTAGTTATTCTCCTGGCAGAGCTGGCTGTCTACTAACAAAAACAATGATATGATGTGGATTATGGGAGTTTGATGGAAAGCTTTCTTCCTTTATATGTTCAAGTTTAAATCATTTAGTTCTCATCGACAAAATGTTGGTTCTTCATTCTTCATTGTACCTGCATACTTAGGTACAATGAATTTGATGTTCTATTGAGATTGCAAGCAGAAAAAAAAATATGAGAATTAGTAGGGAGATTGTTCTTTCATGCAATAGGCAAGCAGCTAAAGAACGACATTAGAGTTAAGGTAGACAAAAAGCTGGACATCTTAGTGGATATTTTGTTTTCTAAGATCCCTGATGATCATATCCTTTCCTTTTTACTGGCCTCACACTGAAGCCAGAGAAATATTAACACTGATTTCATGTAAGTGACTGTTGGAGGGTCAAGAAGCACCTAAAATGGTGAGACTAATCTTGTCCTTAAGTTTATGGGTACACAAGAAAATTGTATTTTTACGTGGTTGCTCCAGTGCTCCTCCTGTGGGGCTTATAACTTGTCAAGTATTATACTACATTTCAGTGAGTTTTGAGGGTACTTTCCTTCAAAATCTGTAGGTTATGATCTCATATAATGTAATTAATACAGTCTTTACCTCAAGTTGGATATGTTTATAACCTTAAATTGTGGTTAGTCTCCTCTGTGCATGTCAATTTTTTGTAAGCACATATTGTAACCAAGTTGAGGGTGATTAGAGAATGTAAGAGCAGTTTAATATCAGGGCAGCTTTGCATGTGATTTACCCATAAATGTGAGAGAATTGATAAATCATTACCATGAGTACAAAAAATTTTGATAAGATATAGTACCCATGGGACTGGGGATTTAGCTCAGTTGCACCATAACCTGCCTCAAAAGCACAAGATTATGAGTTCAATCCCTAGTACCGCAAAAAAAAAAAAAAAAAAAAAAAAAAAAAAAAAAAAATTCCCATTCATCATCAGTCTTCTTAGCATTTCACAAATAGAAAATAATTATTTTAACATATACTTATGAAAACCCATACTGTTCAGCATTCTCTTTAAATAACTAAGTGAAAACCAACTCTTACTACCCAGATTCGGCACTTCTTGCATAATACTTTGTATGTTGAAGAAATGTTTCCAAGTCATTTGCAACATTTTGCAGGATGTCAAATGGGTTGGGTTATAAAACATTAAATATATCTAAAAAATTTTACAAGTATTAGAATCAAACAAAATATTTTCTCAGTGCACAACAAAATAAGATAAAGCAAAAAAATTGAGTTTTGGAAAACTACAAGATATTTAGAAAGTAAACAAAATAACTTCTCAGTCAAGAAGGAAATCACAGAAAAATTTAGAAGATAGTTTGGATTAAATGTAAATGAAACTGACAACAATATATTGAATCCTAAAGCATTGTTGATTGAAAATAAAATTCAACAGCCATCTTGTAGAAGGATTGTCTGCATTCTTAAAAAGTACTGTCATTACTTATCCTCATATCTAGCTTTACCACAATTAAGTATCTACACAAAAGAAATGAAACATTTTAACTGTGTTTGTGTATGAACATTCGTTTTTTGAGACAGGGTCTAGCTTGTAGTTCAGGCTGGCCTTGAACTCACTATGTAGCCCAGGCAAGCCTCAGACTCAGCAGTCTTTCTGCCTCTGCCTCCCACGTGTTAGGATTACAGGTGTGACTCACCATGCCTGGTATTACGGTATGTGGTTACCAGGGACTGAACTCAGGACCTTGCACTTGCAAGGCAGACACCAGAACCACTGAGCTAAATCCCTAGCTCTATATATGAATTATTAATATCAGTTTTTGTAATATCCCTAAACTATAAAGAATCTGTGTTTCATCCTGATAAATAGACAAATAAATGTTTCTATATAGTGAAAAGGACTTGTGGAATTCAAAGAATAGAGATTACTCATGTACAGAATGTTTAATGAATCCTAAATGATCAAACTAAGTGAAAGAAGTCACATGAGGAAAACTGTATTTTTATGATTATACTTATAAGAAATCTCTGAGGGCCAGATCTGTGGTTCTGTGGTGCTAGCAGTAGGAATGAGCATTGACTGGAAGAGAGCTGAGCTCAGTGGAATTTTTATTTTTAAAATGTATTTATGTTTTTTTGTGGTACTGGGGATTGAACTTCTGATCTTATACTTGCAAGTCTGGCAGCTACAAACTGAAGTAAATCCCTGCCCACAGTGGAATTTTTAGGATGATGGAAATATGATATATATATATATATATATA
>PVIC010000122.1:95423-108120 GCA_004025085.1 Thryonomys swinderianus | reverse complement strand
GGGTATGTCTCCACACCCAGCATTATATGTGGTTACCGGGGATTGAACTCAGGTCCTTGCGCTTGCGAAGTCGGCGCTGGAACCACTGAGCTAACCCTCTGGCCCTGTATGCATGTTTTTTGAGACAGGGTCTTGCTTTGTAGTTTAGAAAGTAAAATAACCTCTCAGTCAAGAAGGACATCACAAAAAAATTTAGAAGATAGTTTGGATTAAATGTAAATGAAACTGACAACAATATATTGAATTCTAAAGCATTGTTGATTGAAAATAAAATTCAACAGCCATCTTGTAGAAGGATTGTCTACATTCTTAAAAAGTACTAACGTACCCTGAACTTACTGTGTAGCCCAGGCTAGCCTCAAAGTCATAGCAATCCTCCTGCCTCTGCCTCCCAAGTGCTGAGATTACAGGCATGAGGCACCATGCCTGGCTAAAGCTGTTAAAATTTTTGAAAAGCAGATTCACACCTCTTAGAAAAATGTAGGATAATATTCTTATCAGTTTGGAGTTGAGCACAATATCTAAAACATTAATAGATGAATCAGCATGTTAATTTCATCATTAAAATTAAATGTTTTAAAAGATAACATTAAAAATAAAAAGATAAAAAGCAGATATCAAAAATTCATTTTACTTTAATATGAGAACAATTATGCAAATAAATATTTAAAACCTTAGGAATACAAGGAATATAAACAGGCATTCATTGAAGAAGAAAACTGCATTGACAGCAAATGAATGATATTTTGCTTAGCAGCATCAGACATCAACTTTCAAATTTTGATGATAACAACCAATGACAAGGATGTATATCAATTCAAACTTTCAAGTCATTGGGTAAGTTCTGTATTGTTGTGTTCACACTAGACAGCTATTTGATGAATTTTAAAAGAATGAAATACTCATACCCTATTGCTAAGTGATTCCCCTCTTCATACAGGGATACTGTCCCATATGCAAACAAATTTTTAGTGTAGGATGTTTGATAATAAGGAAACAGCATAAGCAATATAAGAAAACTTTAACAGCAGAGTAAATAAGTATATTTAGGTATATTCATAACTAGATATAATTAGAAGTAAATTACAATGGCATAGAGTTATCTTTAACAGACCTAATATAGCAATGAAAAAGAAATAAAAAGAGAAAATTATAAATTGTGGGTAATACACATCTGTCTAATGAAAGACATAGAAATAAACAAGACTATATGATATCAGAATATATGATTCTCAAATGTCATGTGAAGAATGGATTGTGGACAGGCATCTTGGAAGTATATATTGTGATATTCAAGTTATTTGGTGGCTCAATGTACTTATTATATCATTCATCATATAAAATTTCATATTAAAAATAAATGAATGGAGAATAGTACTGCAACCAAAAGTAGAGGTTTATTGGACCAAATGAAAATCAGATACCACATGAAAGCAAAAATCAGAATTAGATATGACTAAAGTTTAAAATTCAGGCCAGATTATAAAGACATTTTGAATTATAAATGACAAAATTAAGTAGATGATCCTATGGTCATAAATTGAAAAGAGTCAGATGTTACAGATATATAGTGAAGTCTATTAAAGATGTGATATGAACTTGATAAAAAATAGTAAGTGCTATTAGACAATACAGTTTTAGTACAGGGTCAATTGAGTGGATAATACATAAAGATACAGCAAAATTGAATGATATATTTTTCAAAGGTGACTGCATAGAAAATGTTCCATTATATTCTTGAGAATATACAGTGGGGGTAAGGAAAATTTACAAAGAAAAAGAATCATATCCTTGGCCATAAAATGAATAAAATAAAAATGATTTTATTTCCTACTATTTGCTGATAATCTAGTAAGAATAGAAATTTTAAAAATTGAACCAAAATTATTAGAATTTAAGAAAATCTTAGAACTCTTGAACCGGAAATATGGAAATCAGAAATTAAGCATCATAGCACAAAACTTAGAACCACTTTTATGATTGAAATAAAGATTGAGTGAAGATTAAAAGCTGGAGGATTTTGGTACTTATGTTACAACATTGGTTGTTAGAGAACTTTATAATAGCATGGTTTGTAATAGCCCAATCTTGGAAATAGCCCAAGTGCACATTAACTGGAGATTTGATAAAGAAGAGGTGTTTGTTTTGTTTTAATAAAATGAAATATAACTTAGTCATAAAGTAATATAGAACACATTATAATAGTGAAATAATATATATAATTATAATATATTAATTGAATATTATAATGAACATAGTAATTTAATATCTAATTATAATTATGGAAAACATTGTTATAATGAAAAGAAATGGTGCTTTATGTTACTTTTTTAGAAAAGGTCTAGTTCTTGTAAAATCTTCATTTCAAATATTTTTAAGAGCTGAAGTTTTCTATACATACATCTCTTATTTAGTCCTTAAGTAAAAATTTGGACAGTATCAATAATAAATAGAAGTGCAAGAGCACAAAAATATGCTGTCTTGTTTTACTGGTAATATTTTCAGATTTTAGTACACTTTTTAGCTTCTTTATGCTTCCTTATGTCATGATATAGACTTTCTGTAAACCTAGCTTACTTTATGCAGAATTAAATTCTAGTATCAGTTCCTAAAATCAAAGTAAAAGGTCTAAGAAGTGTAGAGCAATACTTCAATCTTATAATTGTTCTGGTAGATTGAAAGAGATTAAAAAGTATGATAGGCCCACTTGTTGATTAATGCTTCTTACACCAGAATATATATTATGGTAGGCAAGATGTTTGAATTCTAAATATAATTCTCAACTATCTTGAATGTCATTTAAACATTTTGAAACCAGAAAAAATGAGCCATACCATGTATCTTATATAAAGTTATATAAAGAGAAAATTGCATCAAATCAATTTGCATATATATAATATTGTTTTAGTAAAAATCTCAATTTTTAAAATCTTCAAAAACTTTTCAAATGAAAATTCATTGTACAAATGAGTAAAAATGTCAATAGAATTTTAACATGATAGTTTATATTGTAATAAGTCTATGAGACTTTGAACCAAGGGATAGGCTAAAAAAAAAAAGGTGTAGAATAGAAAGCTCAAAAACAGATTCTAGGGGATCTAGGGGAGGGAAGAAGATAGCTTAACTGGAGGTATAAGGGGATTGATCATATGAAAGTATGATATATGCATTCATAATTATTCCAAAAGGAAACTCATTACTATGTATAATTAATATGCAGTGACAAAAATGTCTTCACGTATATATGTTTAAGTGAATGAAATGTCATTGACATGTTAATTTTTTTTTTTATTTGAGACAGGGTCTCACTTTGTAGTTCAGGCTAGCCCTGAGCTCACTGTGTAGCCCAGGCAAGCCTCAAACTCAGCAATCCTCCTGTCTCTGCCTCCTGAGGGCTGGGATTACAGGTGTGAGCTGCCATGCCGGGCTGACATGTTAATTTTTAAGACTTTGGAATGAGAAATTGTTTAATTTCTGTACTGGATAGAAAGAAGGAAAGGATTTTACCTTAAATCAAGTCATACTCTTACTTGCTTTAGCAAATCTCTAGAGAGAATAGACATTTGGAACTTTAGACCATCAGATCAAATTAATAAAGAGAGATAAAAGAACTCTTATAATTACAATATGAAATGGAGATTTTTACCCCTCCAAAGAACATCAAAGAAGAATCTAGTCTTTTTCATAAAAAGGGTTAACTCAAAATATTGGCAGCTAAAAAAAAAACCCAGAGATTTCTGGAGTAACTCCTTTTGTATCATTACTTCATTCTTGTCATTGAAAAGTCAGCAGAACCCTAAATTGCTTTCTTGCAATCAAGCCATTATAGTGACAGAAGTCAGTATCCTTAATTTCTCAGTCTTCTGAGTTGGATATATGGAAATTGTTTCCATGAGAGGAACAAAATGACAGAACTGGGGCTGACATTATATGATAGAAACGAAGGTTCCAGGTGTTTCCATATCAGTTTAGAGATCTGTTGGTTTCTGTTTGGAAAGAGAAATGGTAGTGAAGATTTCATTTAAAGTACGACACAGTAATGCTGGTGCTGTAGGTCTGAACCCATAACTTAAGCTATGGTTCTGTCCCAGTTGACGCCTTTAGACTTCAGAAGAAAAGGGAATAGAAAAATAAATGTCCCACACTGTAAATGTTTCTCATAGCAGGTTTGTATTGTTAGCTTCTTAAGTGTCCTGATGCTGTCTCCGGAACTGAATTTATAGAAATAGGTCTTCCATTAGGGGCTCTGTAAGAAACAAAATCTTAAAATATTTCATAAGAACCTCTGTAGAAAACCAAAATTATGTCATGTACAATACCGGAGGACTCATTTCCTGCCTCAGATGGGGGATGGCATTGCAATTTGGGTTTCTCTTGACTGCTGTGCAGCAAAATTTACTGGTAAGCATTTTTAATGTATACTGCAGGAAGAAACTGACCCATCTTTTCTATGGTATTTGCACATAATTCCTTGAGTTTCTTCCAAACCTAGAATTATGCATCTGTCTGAGCTTTTACTCTGGAGTAGATAATCAAGAGGGCATACATTTCTTTGATAGCTGAAGTTGTAGTGACACAATGGAATGATTATTCTAAATTTCATATAGTTTAATTTAGACATTCTGTATGCAGCTCTGTGTGGCAGAGAACATAATGAGAGCAGTGTTTTGACATTTGTTCTTTCCTGATGGGGAGCAAATGAAAGCTTTGAGCCTCCCGTTCTTGAGGATGGTTTAGATAGGAATCTTTTCTCCTATAATCCATAATTTCCATAAATCCTGTCTTATTTTTTAGTGGCTAGTTGAGATTTTCCAGTCTTAGTGTTTTGCACAGGTAGTGAAAGATAATGCCTTGACTTCTTCAGTTTAGGTAATTTTGCTGTTTTCTTCTCTTCTTCCCTGAAGAAGACTAGGAGAGTGTATGAGTTATTCTCTGGGTTTATTTTTCGATATAGAACTTGAAGGCTGATGTTAAAGAGAGGATTTTGAGGTGAATAAAACCTACATAAATGTTTCCTAAATCAATTTCTGTATTATGGTAACAATACCTGCTTTAATAAGTAACTTTTATTCCCTTCCCATATTAAACTAGTAGTTCCTTTCCTATTTGTTATACAAATGGGTTTCCCCAAAAGATGATTGTCTGGTAAGCAATGATTAAGAGATCCAGGGAGCTTTTCATCTGGTGGTTGTATTATATTCATCATATGGTTGTATTCATTATATGGCTCTTGTGTTGCTAGCTTACGGAAAAAGCATAGAATATACAGCCAGCCCTAAAAATGTTCTATGAATCTTCTGTGTGTAAGCTAGAACTTGCTTAAGTAACCACATCTGCCTATAAGAGAGTCTGGAAATGTAGTATAGCTGTGGGCACAGAAAGAGATCTGTAGAAAATTAAAAAAAAAAAATGAAATACTGACAGTTGGATCCCCAGACGACAACAGATCTTGAATTCATAAATGAATTATGTAATAATTCTTTGAATTGTCACGATGTACACAAAGAAGACTTTAGTAGTGCTTTCTTTTGCATTTATGGATACATGAGGGAAACCATTAATTCAGCCATGAAAGTAGAAAGGTATTATTTTTCAATCCATTGGTTAACCACAAATATAAGCAATGATGAAATAGTTATTTTGCTTTCTTCTCTAATTTCAAGCTACAGTATTTACTTTTAACCATAATTTTAGATTTTCAATGTTAAGGTTTATAATAAAGTATTTTATATATTTTATATTATGTGGTTTATGTGTTAGTCTTAATCTTTTTAAAGTAATAAAATAATTTCCAAATTGGGCCGGAGATTTAGCTCAGTGGTTCCGGCGCCTGCCTCGCAAGCGCAAGGTCCTGAGTTCGATCTTGGTACCCACATAGAATGCTGGGCATGGTGATACACGCCCACCAGCAATCAACACCACATACCACTGTGCCGGGTGTGGTGGCTCACGCCTGTCATCCCAGCACTTGGGAGGCAGAGGCAGGAGGATTGCTGAGTTTGAGGCTTGCCTGAGCTATATAGTGAGGTCAGGGCCAGCCTGAACTACAAAGCGAGACCCTGTCTCCAAAAAAAAAAAAAATCCAAATAAATGTCTGATGTACATGTATCAACTCCCTAAAATGAATGCAGTCATTTTGAACTGCAAACATACATTAATAAAATTTTTAAGCGAAAATTGAAAATAATAATTGATAGTGTTTACATAGGTTATATACTTTATATTTTCCACATTTTACTTTGGTTGAGTATTTAAAGATTGTTTAAATAAGAGCTTGGGACTTTAGGAGGCAATGTGATATAAACTTGCTTCTTTTTATAGCTGGAAGTTAATAAAAGTAACTGCTTTATAAATTATGTCTTTTTTTTTTCCTGAAAATCCAATGTATTGATGGTGTCTTTCCCCTCCTTTTTCTCCAGGAGAAAAGTTGAAATCATGCACACCCATAGTCTTTTTACTCTACTTGGAGAGAGGCTGATGTTGCATACAAACACTGTGACTGTCACCACATACAACACACTTTATGAGGTAAAATTAAAATATGTGATAAAAATTTAAAGTACATACAGTGAAACAGTTAATTTAGTTTAACTGTTTAGTAGTTTAGGTCAGAAGTTGCTCAGATAGAAAAGCTGCTTAAATCCAGAATCATTAAAAAAATAAAACAGAGATAAATATATACCTTATATATTTGGTAATTTCCTTATATGGCCCTCAGGGCTTTTTTTTGTTTGTTTTTCCTTGGAGCATGGGTTGCCTGACCAGCTTTGCAGCTTTTCACATAAGCTACAAATATTATGTATTCTATAAATTAGTTTTACTTCCACATCATTCATCCTCACTTTCTAATATATAGTGACTATAACATTGATATAGTTGGTACTGAGATAAATTATAGGAAAAATATTTGTAAAATGATACATAGAAGCATCATTAGATCTCATTTAAATTTAGAAAACCTTTACTCATTCTTTTTATTAAATGACCATTTAGCTTTCAGTTTAGTATTTTCTATGAAATGCATATACTACGTCACAAAGTAGCTACTTTCATTTTTAAATGCCAGTAGAATATTAGGACTGTTTCCAAGTACTAACCTGAATTCTGCCTTCCTGTAACTAATCTTTAGTGATCCCAGTTCATTTCCCTAGTGTAAGTGCTGATAAATTACTAACATCTCTTTTTTTTTTTTTTTTTTTTGAGACAGGGTCTCACTTTGTAGTTCAGGCTGGCACTACACTATGTAGCCCAGGCAAGCTTCGAACTCAGCAGTCCTCCTGTCTCTGCCTCCCGAGTGCTAGGATTACAGGCGTGAGCCACCATGCTGGGCGAACATCTCTTTTTATGTGACAGGTTGCTAGGGATGGTTTTTGTATTTTAAGTGGCTATTGAAATAATAAAATGAAAAATAATATATGACAAGTCAAATTTCTATAAAATTCAAATATAAGTTTCCACGAATAGTTTTATTGGAACACAGCCACAATTATTTGTTAAGGTGTTTTAAGTGTCTGCTTCTACACATTGCAGATTGAAGTACTTACAGCAGTACTTGTCATACTCTTATCACTGTGTACTGTAGCTTTCCATGCAGGAAGTCACAGAGATGCAGTAACTGAACAGTGTTTCATTTACTACATGTATTGTTGAACCTAACTTATTTTTTAATAACATAGAATACCAATTATGTCAAAACTGGAAAAATTGGTTATTTTTGCAGTCCTGGTGCTTAAACCTGGGGCCTTTGTACTGAGCTATATATGTAGCCCATTTTTTAAATTTTTGAGAAAAGGTCTTGCTAAATCACTAAGTTGCCCAGGCTGGGCTTAAACATTTGATCCTCCCTTGGCCTCCAGAGTGCTGGAACTACAGGTATGGGTCACCATAGCTAGCAAAGAAGAATTAATTTGTAATCTCACACTTTCACATGGATTGTTTTGTTATACCTTTAGATGGTAATAATCATCTATAGTACAAGAGCATGATAATACTGCTAAAAATACTGGCATTTCTGTATTAGATATATCTAATAGTGGTCCTAACTATATTAGATATAGATACTAGATATATTAGATATAACTAATAATAGTCCTAACTAATAAAGGCAGTGTTTGAAAATAAAATAGATGATTTCATTCTTGTAGATTTCTTTACATAAATAAAAATTAAAATGAGAGACATAATGGAAGGCAAAAATAGTTTTAAATTAATATATGACAGATTGAGACTTCTGTAGTACTACATTTTTTCATCTTAGCTATGGACCAGATCTAACACAATTCCAGTTTGTCACAAACCACAATCAAGGAAAGTCTTTATGTTTTCACATTTCAGTGTCCATAAATAAAATTGTAGTAGAACTCATTGTGATCATCCACCTAAGTATAATATATGAGTTACTTTACATTCCAGTGATGTAAATAGAACTTTAACCATATGATTCACAGATCCTAAATACTAACCTGGTTTGTTTCTATAAATGGTCTGCTGACCCGTATCTTCCTGTAACACAGAGAAATGCAACTCCCCTTTGTTGTTGTTTTTTTAAAACTTGGAAAAATATAATTTTTTTTTTTTTTTTGAGACAGGGTCTCACTTTGTAGTTCAGGCTGGCCCTGAGCTCACTATGTAGCCCAGGTAAGCCTCAAACTCAGCAATCTTCCTGTCTCTGCCTCCCGAGTGCTGGGATTACAGGCATGAGCTACCATGCCCAGCAGTGTGGTATGTGGTACTGATTGCTGGTGGGTGTGAGTCACCATGCCTGGTATTGTTGTACGTGGCTACCGTGGATTGAACCAAGGACTTTGTGCTTGCTAGGCAGGTGCTGGAACCACTGGGGTAAATCTCTGGTCCTATATAATATCATTTTACAGATAATTGTATATTCCCTTTTCTGATGAATAATACATTGAAAAGCTTTGTGATATTACAAATTTATCTATTCCTACTCAGAAAAAATTTTTCTTGTAACAGTACATATAGTACAACATAAAGGATTTGAAGCTATATGGTGTCTGTCACAAGTATTCAGCTGTACACTTTTAACTAAGTAACAGTATGAGCCAAATGGACTGGCCTCATGAGACTGTATTAAAAAAACAGGTTATAGGCCAGATTTAGCCTGCAAGCCTTGGATTTTCTACTCTTGGTCTGTAGCATTACCTAATCACTACTATATTTCATTTCATCTTTGTCTCTGATAATCTCATGAGGAAATGCAGAAATGGCTGCCCTTGGTATAAATGAAGAAATTATTCACCTCCTTTGATTTTTGTCGTTGATTCTAGAATAAATATATCCACTTTTTATCAGTAATTCTTTAAACCACTTAATTTGTAAATACTGCCCTATTTTTAAATTTTTTTTTTTTTTACTGTTGTTCTAATACTGTCTGGCAAATAGATCTCAGTAAGCACTCAAATAATGGCCTACCCTCTTTTTTTTTTGTTTTGTTTTGTTTTTGTTTTTGTTTTGAGACAGGGTATCACTTTGTAGTTCAGGCTGGCTCTGAGCTCACTATGTAGCCCAGGCAAGCCTCAAACTCAGCAATCCTCCTGTCTCTGCCTCCCGAGTGCTGGGATGACAGGCGTGAGCCACCACGCCTGGCTGGCCTACCCTCTTTACATAGTATGGCCAAGCATTTTCCTTTCATGGTACTGAGATTGTATTTCTCCAACAATAGTAAGTACTTCCTATTAAACGCTTGTTATAATAATAACTTTAATAATTACTTTTAAATCCATTATTACTATTTTTACAGCCACTCTGTGATACTTATATTTTGATTGCCTTGTAAAACATAAAAATTGAAACTTGTGAGTTAAATAATTTTGTCTATCATGCCACAAACAAATATTCATAAAATAGGTAACTTCCATAAAAGCTGTGCATAAGGCAAAATTATAGAATCTACTTTCTGATTCAAAACCTTGCTATAATATCAGGTTGAGGTTCTGAATGCTAATAGCATCTAATACAGATTAACTTTTGTTTTTGTCTTGTTTAATACTACTAAAAAACTGATTTTTCGGGAGGCAGAGACAGGAGGATTGCTGAGTTTAAGGCTTGCCTGGGCTACATAGTGAGCTGAGGGCCAGCCTGAACTACAAAGTGAGACCCTGTCTCAAAATAAAAACAAAAACATAAAAACCTGATTTTTGTCATAACAGAGCAATGGATTATTATTCCTGAACCATGAAAGTGGCTAGTGGCTTCTGGTTGAAAAAAACTAAACTCCATTGATAAGTATTAAATCAAAAATTCAATAGCTCAGTAAGTGAAATATAATTTAAAAAATAAAAAAGCCTCAAGACTTGCAGTGCAAATTTAATTCATCCCATTATTGTCATTAGTTAGATCCTGTAGTCTTGCAAGGATCTGTCAGTTCATAATTCAGAGTTTGAAATCCCTTTTTCTCCTCTTCATTTTCTTTCCTGGTTTGAGAAAACACAGAATTTTATTGTCAATTAAAAGTATCACTACACGTTTAGGTAGACATAAAGTAAATACAAAAATAGTAAAGGACTACTGAATGTCAAACCTGTGGTATTGATAATTACTTCTTAGAGTAAAACAGAAAATAATAAATTACATTATTTAGTAAAGTGTTTTGTACTGCTATTAGGATGAGCACTACATATGGTGATTTTAAAAATTCTTAAATTGCTAAGTTGTGTCTTAGTTACTTTCCTTTATCTGAGACATGGTAATTAGCACCCGCAACTTAGGAGGAAAAGTTTATTTTGGCTCATAGTTTGTAGAAATTTCAGTTGTAATTTGCTGACTCCAAGTTGGGGAAGCATGGTGGGGGAGGATTGCTGATGGCTTGGCTGGTAAGAAGCAGGAAGAGTGAAAAAAAGAGTCATATAATAAATATTAAAATGTAAGATCAGAATTTAGCATTATATGTTAAATAACATAAATTATGGCTTATGCCTGAAATCCTTCTTTAACACATAAAGTATGATCTTGGACTCAGGTATATGTCCAAATACTACAGTTATGTTACCTTTATGCTTAGAATTCACGGTTTGCCAGCCATTTAGTATAATTCCCACTAGTCACATGTGGCTGTTAAGTTCTCAAAATGTGGGCTGGAAGTGTTAAATACACATTGGATGTGATATTAGTATCTGACTTTGAACTCTATAATGATTTTGTTTTAGTGAAGGGCAGGGTTTAACTTCTTGTAAGGTCTTACCAGTTTCAGTCACACTTTCTGGACCCATCTTGAGTCTTTCTATCCTTTCCTTAAATTGTATCTTCATTTAACTCTGTTGTACCTCATTATTCCTCTCCCTTCTTTTAAACTCATAGATTTTAATGACAGTATACCATGTTTTATTGCTTAATAGAGCCATGCATTTATGGCTATCTCCAGAACATTAATTAGGTAAATTGATGCTAGAAATGAAGTTTCAACTAACACTAAACATTTAGTGCAATGGAAGCATATAACTTGCTCTTAGTAAATACATTTTGAATGAGTTCTAAATATATTTTTATAATTAGAAATACTTTTGTGTTTGAATTTATTTGAGTTTGGAGAACATTTTATATAAAGAGCTTTATTTGATTTTCTTGTTTTATTAGATAAATAGCAAACCAACTACTGTCTCATTGTTATATAATAAAATAGGGACTGGGCCGGAGGGTTAGCTCAGTGGTTCCGGTGCCTGCCTCGCAAGCACAAGGACCTGAGTTCGATCCCCGGTTACCACATATAATGCTGGGCGTGGTGGCTCACGCCTGTAATCCCAGCACTCGGGAGGCAGAGAGAGGAGGATTGCTGAGTTCGCGGCGGCTTGCCTGGGCACCATAGGAGTTCAGGGCCAGCCTGAACTACAAAGCGAGACCCTGTCTCCAAAAAGCAAAAAAAAAAAAAAAAAAAAAAAGGGACTAAAAAGACAACAGCATCAAAAGTTCTTGATGCTTTGAGGTAAATTTTATTTCCTCTGTAACATGATTTCTTCTCTTAGTGTAGAGAAAGTTTTGACTACTCTCTATCATGCAGGATATGATATGGCCTGTTTTTTTCCTAGTTTTGCTATAGATACTTTTTTTTAAAAAATTGAATTCTTTATTGGTACATTTTATATACAGCTCACAATCACACACAACATTGGGGAATTTGTACTGGTATATGACACAAAGTTAATTCTCATTTTTACCCATATCTCTACACCCACTCTGCAGTCCTACATCCCCTATATACATATGTTTTCTTTTTCTTTTCAAATAATATTTATTGTTTTCCCTATTACTTTCCCCTACACATTCCCTTTGAATATTTTCTACTTCACAAAATCTATCATACATTCTAGAACTCATTTAGACGTACAGGTTCTCGTACCAGAGAAAAGATATGTTATTTACATATGTGTGATCTATTTATTTCACTTACTAGTGTGTCCTCAAGGTGTATTTATTTGCACATAAATGAATTAAACTTGTCTTTTTATGGCAGAGTAATATCCCATGTTATAAAAATAACACATCTTCGGGCCGGAGGGTTAGCTCAGTGGTTCCGGCGCCTGCCTCGCAAGCATAAGGACCTGAGTTCGATCCCCGGTTACCACATATAATGCTGGGCATGGTGGCTCACGCCTGTAATCCCAGCACTCGGGAGGCAGAGACGGGAGGATTGCTGAGTTCGCGGCGGCTTGCCTGGGCACCATAGTGAGCTCAGGGCCAGCCT
>PVIC010000122.1:34728-95323 GCA_004025085.1 Thryonomys swinderianus | reverse complement strand
CAAAAAAACAAAAAACAAAACACATCTTCATTATCCAGGCTCCAGTTGATAGGCATCTGAGTTGTTTCCAAGATTGGGCTATCACAAACTGAGCTGTTATAAACATGGGTGTACATATGTCTTTACAATGTGATTCTTTTAATTCCTTCTAGTATATTCCTAGCAGGGGAATAGCAGGATCAAATGGGACCTCTAATCCTAGTTTTCTGAGGAATCTCCACACTGATCTCCACAATGGTTGTGCATATCTACAATCCCACCAAAGGTGGAGAAACGTTCTGTTTTATTTGTGATGAGAACTTTTGGGCATCCTATGTGTTGAGCTGTAGGTAGAATCCCGTGTTTACAATTCACAAAATAGATTTATTAAAATGTACATTAAAAGAATTTCAAAGTATATAACTACTTAAGCTTTCCTTTTGTAGCCTCTGGTTTTTGTCTTCAACAAAATTTGAAGAATTCTGTTAAAAGAGTTTCAGAGTGTGGAATTCATTAGAAAAACCCTTTATAAGAGTTGTTTATTTTCATTTGAACACAATGGAGAATTCTTTTGGGCAAATTCTTTACATATCTGTGTTTCATAATCAATTTATTTTATAAATGAAGTTTAAAATCTTTGTCTTTCAGATTTTGACAGAGCAAGTGTGTACTCAGGTTGTACACAAACCACATCCAGAGCCAGATTCTACAGTGAAAATTCAGAATCCAAGTGAGCGCATGACAGTTCTTTATTGTTATGTAGTAGTTACATGGCAACATATGAAACTAAGAAAATGTTTCATAATTGTTTAAATCATTATGGTATTTATCTAGTTCTTGACACAACTCATCATAATGCAAGTATTTAATTGAAAATAAGTAAATGTGTTAGGTACCTTAGTTGGAGATGTAGTACAGTTTAAAAAAATCTTTAAATCAGGTTTGTTTTTGGTTGTTTACAGTGATTCTTAAGGTGGTGGCAACATTGTTAAAAAACTCTACACCAAGTGCAGAACTTATGGAAGTTCGTCGCTTATTTTTATCTGATATGATAAAACTTTTCAGCAACAGTCGTGAGAATAGAAGGTAAAATATTTGAATAGTGCCGTAGAACTTATATGCCGTGTTAATCTGTTTGTTCTTTTCAACTTTCAACCTCAAGAAAATTTCAAATCTTTC
Organism: Thryonomys swinderianus; assembly: GCA_004025085.1. NCBI lineage: Eukaryota > Metazoa > Chordata > Mammalia > Rodentia > Thryonomyidae > Thryonomys > Thryonomys swinderianus. The sequence continues at coordinate 94,165 of PVIC010000122.1, read as the reverse complement.
TTATATTGAAAAATATTCAGTCCTTTAAAGTGCATTATATATTTCTTTGATATAATTTATATTCCACATACTTTATTTTATATGATTTTATTTAATTATATTTTAACGACATATATGAATGAATACACATGTATATAAACCTATACTGAAATGCATTATTTGTGATATATCTTCATTACCAGCTGTAACTTAATTATAATTGTACTATATGTGTCTCTGTTTTACCATTTGTCTTACATTTGATTGTTGATATACATTTTAGAACTGGAGAGCAAGAACATGAAGTACAGGCAGAGGCCATGAAGTATAACATGTGGTTATTTCTTGAACCTTTAATTTAAAAAGTAGTGTCTATTGTGTATGAAGCACTGTACTGCAAATGATAGTCTTGTGCATATAGTACAATCCAGGGGGGGGGAAGAAACCATAAAATATTGATCAATTTATGATGTATTAAGTGCAGTGTGACAAAAATTGTAGAAGGTGACAAAATTGTAGAAAATATTAAATTGAATTGAGTTAGCTATACAGTGATTCTGAATAAGAATTTTTTTCCAGGAGAGAAATGGAAGTTACAGAATGTCTATTGTTTTTGGACCTCAGTTTACTTAAATGAGATAATAATTTCACTGTTGTATTCAGAGTTCAAAAATAGTAAATTCCGATTTTAGTATTTTTAATAAAATCTTTTGTCATCCTTAGATGCTTACTGCAGTGTTCAGTGTGGCAGGACTGGATGTTTTCTCTGGGCTATATTAATCCTAAAAATTCTGAGGAGCAGAAGATCACTGAAATGGTCTACAATATCTTTCGAATTCTTTTGTATCATGCAATAAAATATGAATGGGGAGGCTGGAGAGTCTGGGTGGATACACTCTCCATAGCCCATTCCAAGGTAAACAGGAATTTAGCATTTTATACCAGCAAAGATCAGCATTGAATTAAATGACTATAAACCCTCATCTGGTGCCATCTTGTGGACAGTTTGGAGTATTGCAGGTTTCTTTTTCTATTTTACCCTTCCCACTTTGTATTGGACTGTTAAGAGTTTGAAATTATGTAGGTTATTTAATTAAAATCTCAAGATCTGAATTAGGATGTTAGGTACTATATCTGTTTATAGCAGATGCTAGAAATTGAGTCTGAGCCAATTGCTCTTTTTAACTAAAGCTTTCATACTGTTATACAAATATTCATGAAATACACGTTAAAATATATTTTGATGTATTGAGAATTGTTCAAATTAATAATTAAATCATAAAAGCAATTGATTTATTTAGTGATATTTTAAATCGTAGTATCATTTCATTATATTTAATCCCAAGACTCTGTTTTTGAATATTATTTGATCTTTGGCAGAATGAAGTGAATTAAAATTAGTTCATATTATAAATGTGGACATTCAAAGATAGGGCTTTTCATAGAGGAAGCTTAGATATCTGAAGTTTGGCTTTAAACCACTTATGCCATATTTTAGTTTTGTGAGAAATCCATTTAGTCCTTTTAACAAGGGTTAGGGAAAAATGTCAGAAAATACATTTTAAGGAAATAGTAAACATTTTAAGGTTTATTATTTGTATTGCCTTTGATGAAAATACTTACCTCCCCTATATAGTTTGAAAGCAGGTACAGGCAATAAATAACCATCATTATATTCTAGAACACATTAATTCCCAAATAAATATAAAATCATCCTTAGGTTTTAAAAAATATTGGTTACCAAAACAAATGAAAAATAGATGTGGTTATGGTCCATAGCATGCTTAATCACTATTTTGGGGCTTACTTTTTTCTGTAACTGAAAAGGATTTTGTATTATGATAATAAAGGTCAACCTAAAACTGTTAGCCTGTCATTTAAATATTAATGTTATCTGTATCTCTAAGCAAGGATTTTGAACTTTCTCAAAGAAAAATATTTAGCAGAAGTTTATATCCATTATAAATTTGTTGTACTATACTGCCATCTCATATTTATTAAAGTCTTAATTAACTTGAAAATAACAGAGAAAGACATTATAAGTCTTTGTACAAAAACCATCTTTCTCTCTCCTTTCATTCTTTTTCTTGCTTGCTTGCTTTTTTTTTTTTTTTTTTTTTTTTTTTTTTTTTTTTTTTTTTTTTTTTTTTTTTTTTTTTTTTTTGAGATAGGGTCTTGCTTTGTAGTTCAGGATGGCCCTGAGCTCACTGTCAGCAATCCTCCTGCCCCTGCCTCCCAAGTGCTGGGATTACAGACATGAGCCACCACGCCCAGCATTGTGGGGTGTGGTACTGATTGCTGGTGGGCGTGATTCACCACTCCCAATACATATCATTGTATGTGGTTACCGGGATCCAACCAGGGACCTTGCACTTGCTACACAGGTAGCAGAACCACTGAGCTAAATCTCCGGCCCTTATTGGTACATTTTAGGAATACGTTATGATCACATTCATCACTGACAATTTGTGTCTGTACATGATATATATTCTTATTTTTCAATTTCCCTGCCCTCGTTCAACCTCATATATATATATATATATATATATATATATATATATATATATATATATATATATATGATTTGTTTCCTTTTTTAATTTTTAACCATCACATTTTTTCTTACCCTTCTTTGCCCCCCAGTTCCCCTTTCCCCTTTTTCTTATTTCACAATCCGTATTATACATTCTGAACCTCATTTACACCTTCACACTAGAAAATCAACAAAGTATTTACACATGTGTGTTCTATTTCACTTCTAAGTATGGCCTCAAAGTTCATCTATTTAGCTATAAATGTCTCTAATTTCTAATTCTTTATAGCTAATATTCCATTTTATTAAAACAACCCACATCTTTATGCAGCCTCCATTTATTGGACCTTTATGCTGTTTTGAAGGTTTAGCTATTACACACTTAGCTGCTATAAACATGGGTGCACATATGTTGCTGTGGTATGATGTTTTTAATTCTTTCATGAATATATCCAGCAGAGAAATAGCAGGGTCAAATGGGACATTTAGGGATCTCCACACTGATCTTCACAGTGGTTCCACCAGTCTAATCTCCACTAACAGTGGAGGATTCCTTCCTCCCCACAGCCCCGCCAGGTTTTGTTGTTGATTTCTTTTCTTTTTTTTTTTTTTTTTGAGACCGGGTCTCACTTCGTAATTCAGGCTGGCTCTGAGCTCACTATGTAGCCCAGGCAAGCCTGGGACTCAGCAGCCCTCCTGTCTCTGCCTCCCCAGTGCTGGGATGACAGGCATGAGCCACCATGCCCTGCACTGGGGTATGTGGTGCTGATTGCTGATTACTGGTGGGTGTGAGTCTCCACACCCAGCATTATATGTGGTTACCAGGGATCGAACTCAGGACCTTTCTCTTGTGAGGCAGGCACTGGAACCACTGAGCTAAATCTCTGGCTCTGTTGTTGATTTCTTGATAGCAGCCAGTTTGTAGAGTGAGATGGAATCCCAGGTTTGTCATCTGCATCTCTCAAATGACAAGTGATGTTGAAGTTTTTTCATTTTTTGGCTACTTTTACTTCTTCATCTGAAAAATCTCTTATTTGAGATGTATACCTTTTAATTGGGTTTTATTTTCCATATTTAATAAAAGTAAATACTTCTCCTTAGGGATCAAGAATTTAGCTCAGTGGCACAGTGGTTGCCTCAAAAGTAAAAGTCCTGAGGGCCGGAGATTTAGCTCAGTGGTTCTGGCACCTGCCTCGCAAGCGCAAGGTCCTGAGTTCGGTCCCCGGTAACCATATACAATGCTGGGCGTGGTGGCTCACGTCTGTAATCCCAGCACTCAGGAGGCAGAGACAGGAGGATTGCTGAATTCCAGGCTTGCCTGGACTACATAGTGAGCTCAGGGCCAGCCTGAACTAGGGTGAGACCCTGTCTAAAAAAAAAAAAAAAAAGTAAGTCCTGAGATTGATCCTTGGTACCATGGTGAGGTGGGGGAGATAAATAAAAACACTTGTTTTATGGTTCAGATGTGCTAACTTGAAATCTTATGCTTCCCGTTACTCTTTCAGCTATCATTGACATTTTATTTGTATTGTGTTTTCCTTCATGACATACATGCACCAAATGTCTCCATGTTCTCTTTTCTTCTTCCCAAGGTCACTTATGAAGCACATAAGGAATACCTAGCCAAAATGTATGAAGAATATCAAAGACAAGAAGAAGAAAACATTAAAAAGGGAAAAAAAGGAAATGTGAGCACCATCTCTGGGCTTTCATCGCAGGCAACAGGGGCAAAAGGAGGAATGGAAATCCGAGAAATAGAAGATCTTTCCCAAAGCCAGAGTCCAGAAAGTGAGACAGATTATCCTGTTAGCACAGACACACGGGATTTGCTTATGTCAGCAAAAGTGTCCGATGACATTCTTGGAAATTCAGATAGACCTGGAAGTGGTGTACATGTGGAAGTACATGATCTTCTAGTTGATATAAAAGCAGAAAAAGTAGAAGCAACGGAAGTAAAGCTGGATGATATGGATTTATCACCAGAGACTTTAGTGGGTGGAGAGAATGGTGCTCTTGTGGAAGTTGAATCTTTGTTGGATAATGTTTATAGTGCTGCTGTTGAGAAACTACAGAGCAATGTACATGGAAGTGTTGGTATCATTAAAAAAAATGAGGACAAGGACAATGGTCCATTGATAACATTAGCAGATGACAAAGAGGAACTTTCCAATAGTAGTACATCATTTCTCTTTGAAAAAATACCCAAGCAAGATGAGAAACTCCTTCCTGAACTTTCCAGCAATCACATCATTCCAAATATTCAGGACACACAGGTACATCTTGGTGTTAGTGATGACCTTGGGTTGCTTGCTCACATGACTGGGAGTGTAGATTTAACTTGTACATCAAGTCTAATAGAGGAAAAAGAGTTTAAAATCCACACAACTTCTGATGGAATGAGCAGTATATCTGAAAGAGACTTAGCATCATCAGCTAAGGGGTTAGAATATGCTGAAATGACCACTACAACTCTGGAAAATGAGTCTTCTGGTAGCAAAATAGTACCAAATATTGATGCAGGAAGTATAATTTCAGATACTGAGAGATCTGATGATGGCAAAGAATCAGGAAAAGAAATCCGAAAAATCCAGACTACTGCTACAACACAAGTAAGTTATATATGAGTGCTAAAAGTAAACAAAAATACATTGTTAACAACAAAGCAGACATAATTTCTTACCTGTTTCAACCACATTTTTATTTTCATGATAGTAATTTATAAAATTGAGTAGTGTGATACATCTGAAATTTAAAATGTCTAGATTGTATCTCTTACTCTGTTATACTTCTCTGTAACTGTGGTTAGCCTCTCTGAGTCTATGATCCTCATACAGTACAAGTTGTACTGGAGTAGAAGATGATCTTGAAGGTGTCTCCCAGTTTGAACATTTTGTGAGTGATTACATTTACACATTTTGTATGTAAGATCTTCCACCTCAATAATTTATTTTAACCTTTTAAGCTTCAGGCTCAATTATGTCCCATGGATTATAGAGGAAGGAACTTGCACTCTAGACTGAACTGATAAACAAAGGAGACATGAAAAGAGAACTATTTCTTATCAAAGGGGTATATATTTCAGGCACTGTGCAACATATTTTTAGATTTAATCTTCAAAACAATGCTTTGAGGTAGCTAATGGTGACAAAATTACTATCAGTGAGGATTTTCTTTGCAACTGTATGATGGGCCTGGTAGTTATGAAGTGTTAGTGCTGCAGTTTTGGCCTCAGTAGAATAAAGTTAAAAACAAATGATGTTTTCTAATGGAGATTTTAATTGTTGAATTTTGTATTGTTAGTATTTCTTTATTTGGGGGGTTAAATAATATATTATTAAAAGGTTAAGAAATTATATTTTTACTCTTATTGATCCAGATTCTGTTTTTCTCTAGATTTGCTCCTTGCCTTTTAATGTTATTGAAGATAAATTTAACTTGTCCCCATTGCAGTTATGTTGTAAAGACTAAACCATGCCTTACTAGTTTCTTTGTACTCCAGTAAGAATCCTTCATAATATACTCTGCATGTAGGAAAGGTATTTTTTTCTTTGTCCATTTTTCTGGCAGTTGTACCCACTAATAATTGGCATGGGTGGGTATATTGAATTAGGTAGACACTTAAAACAAATCAAAACATGGTGTATTGAACATAGGCATTACTAGGCATGCCTATTTTTCATTGGGAGTTCATAGACATTTTGTTTATTTTCTGACTTATCAAATGTGTGTTCTTAATTGAAATATTGTAAATGAAACAGGTTTTGGAATTAAATCTCAATAATATTTCATGTGTTTGTGGTCGCAATGAATTGATGACAGGTACTCAGTATACCTCATTTCTGTGTATGCTCACTTCCTGAGGAAGTCATTCATCTAATTCTAATGCACAGAGCCACAACAGGGCAAAGAGAATATGGTCATCAGTGTAAACTGCAGTCTCAACCTTAGATATTTGACTTTTGTCTAATTTAGTTTCTGTAACGTAACAATCAGTGCTTTTCAGCTCAAAAGAGGTTCCTGTGCAGGGATTTACAGGTGATGAATATATTTAAGATATATTAACCTATTCATGTCATATGAAAAGACTATTCACTTTATTATATCCACAATTTTCATTTTTAAAGGAAGAATATCTTTTGTACTCCACAAAAGTTTACCTTTTCTTTCTTTAGGCTGTTCAGGGTCGGTCTGTCACACAACAAGACCGAGATCTTCGAGTTGACTTAGGGTTTCGAGGAATGCCTATGACTGAGGAACAGCGTCGCCAGTTCAGCCCGGGTCCCCGGACAACAATGTTTCGGATTCCTGAGTTTAAATGGTCTCCAATGCACCAGCGGCTTCTTACTGATTTGCTGTTTGCATTAGAAACAGATGTACATGTTTGGAGAAGGTAGAACTATTTCATTTTTATAAATATGACAACTCTCACTTAAAAATGTTTTTATTACCTAGTATTAACTGACTTACAAGTGATTTATATCATTGAATAAAGTATTAAGTTTATTAAAAATAAGGATTCACATTTTTATCAGGATTGGAAGGCCCATGGATCAATAGATATATTACAACTTAGGCTGAAGGCAATTAAACAACCAAAATTTAAAATCTAAACTTGCTTGTCTATATCAAAAATTATTTAAATGTCAACTTTGATTTATATTTCTGTACTTTTATCTTTTCTTGTTAAAGTTAATACCTTGTACTGAATTTATTCTTAGTGTCAGTATTATGATATGTAGTACTAAAATAAAGTCTCAAATCACATGAAACATTTTTTGGAGCCTACAATATTTATGTCATTAATGGTATAGTCACTTAAATAATCTACATGAATTACATCATTACCTTTTTAAATTTTAAATCTAATTTTCTAATAGCAAGTTATGAAGAAATAGACCATGTATATATACATATAGGTAAATTAGAGAATTGATAGTTGTAATAGTTCAACCATCAGCAATTTATTTATGTGATATTCTCAGATCTGGAGTTGGTTTCTTCCCTTCTCATTTTCTTTTCAGGATTTAAGGCTTATCTCATAGTATCAATTCAACATATGAAGTCTGATCAGATGAAAAAGGCAGTCTTCCTCCATCTTCCTCTTTAACTCTCCTTCTTTCTCTCCTTTACTTTTTTCATTCTCCTTTCTATCTCTTTTACTTTTTAATTCCTGGAAGAAATCCCTCAAGAAATTTCTGCCTGCTGGGTGTGGTGGCTTATGCCTGTCATCCCAGCACTCAGGAGTCAGAGGCAGGAGGATTGCTGAGAGTTTGAGGCTAGACCGGGTGACTACAAAGTGAGACCAGGTCTCGGAAGGAAGGAAGGAAGGAAGGAAGGAAGGAAGGAAGGAAGGAAGGAAGGAAGGAAGGAAGGAAGGAAGGAAGGGGAGGGAGGGAGGGAAGGAGGGAGGGAGGGAGGGAAGAAGGAGGCAGAAGGAGGTTAGTTCTCCCTTAAAGTCCAGCAGGATCATATGTTAATTTCTAATTCAGTCACCAGCAGCAGGGAATGGCATTATAACAATGACTGGCATATATTGACCAATATTGGTTAATAACACAGTAAATGAGGTGAGGACAGCCTTTCCTGTGTTCAGAACAGCTGGATAATAAGTCAAAATCTACAATATCTCAGCAAAGAAAAAAATCAGGATTGTTGTTAAAACACTCAATAGAATATGGCATTAGAAACTTTGACTTTATATGATCAGTTTGTTCTTAGACTACTTATTTTTATTGCTAATATTCTTATAAGGTAATTTTCCAAGGGTGATAAATTTCCAAGGGAAGTAAATACTATGAAACATGTTACTGTCACCCTGAGTATCAATATATTGAGGTAAATGATGTAATTTATTAGTTGTGATATAAGTAACCTACCAGTCAGTGATACTCTGTTTTCCTTGCCATCAAAGTACTATGTGTCTTTGTTTTCTTTCACGGATACGTAAGAAATTTCCCAAACAGAATTATATGTAATTAAAAAAAAGTGTAAACCAACACATTATTAGAGCATGAGGAAATACCTTGAAATTCAGTAAATAATATTTTTGGACTACAAAAATGAGAATCATTGATTTAAGATTGATCATTGAGTCATTTCTTTTTTATTCTTTTTTACTACTAGAAAATAGGTCATGTTTTTTTGACTTACACCAGCAAAGCAGTGTATGTCTTCTTGCATCTACATTACATGTGTTGTATGAGAAAACCATATTGCTGACCTACTTTAAGATTTTTCCTGTTTTACTCAATCATGTCCTCATTTATAGTCACCTGTCATTAACAGTATATATATGCATATATACGCATATATGTATGTATATATACGTATGTATATGTATATATATGTTTATATATACATATATATGTATATATATATATATATATACGTATTGTTTATATACATTGTTAGTGTCACTAACAGTGTATATTTTCAGTATGCCTGGTGGCAGATGAGGCTTCAGAAGATCATATTTGTTTTTTTTGAGACAGGGTCTCGCTTCGTAGTCCAGGCTGGCTCTGAGTTCACTATACAGCCCAGGCAAGCCTTGAACTCAGCAATCCTCCTGTCTCTGCCTCCCGAATGCTGGGATTACAGGCATGAGCCACCACACCCGGCCAGAAGATCATATGACATTTTTAAGTCTCCTAAAAGTTAAAAGCTTTCAGTTAACTATTTGGTTATTTTGCCTTTTACAAGCAACAACAACAATAACAACAAATCTAGACTTCCAAAAATAAGTATTTTTAGTTGAATTCATTGATTTTTACAATGAATTAAAATACTGGGACAGGGCTGGAGGGTTAGCTCAGTGGTTCTGGCGCCTGCCTAGCAAGCACAAGGTCCTGAGTTTGATCCCCGGTAACCACATATAATGCTGGGCGTGGAGACTCACGCCCACCAACAACCAATACCGCATACCACAATGCCGGGCGTGGTGGCTCATGCCTGTAATCCCAGCACTCGGGAGGCAGAGACTGGAGGATTGCTGAGTTCGCGGCGGCTTGCCATAGTGAGCTCAGGGCCAGCCTGAACTACAAAGTGAGACCCTGTCTCAAAAGAAAAAAAAAATACTGGAACAGAAAACTCTGCAGATATAGGTATTTAATTTGGGTAATAAGATATTTCAATTTCAAATCATTTTCTTGTACTTTCATTTAAAATTTTTCTAGCTTGTCTCAATATTGTATAGTTTTTATCGCTTCTCGGCCTTTTGGCTAAGATCAAGTATAATGTTGTATAGTTTTTAGTTTTTAAATGTTGCTATTCTAAATAAATCTCTTATTCTTAAACCAAGGAAATGTTAATTTGTTTCTCTTTTAGCCATTCTACGAAATCTGTGATGGATTTTGTCAATAGCAATGAAAATATTATTTTTGTACATAACACAATTCACCTCATTTCCCAAATGGTAGACAACATCATCATTGCTTGTGGAGGGATTTTACCTTTGCTGTCTGCTGCAACATCACCAACTGTAAGTACTTTGCCTCCATCTAGTGGTTATATTATATCATTACATGAATTGAGTATTTCACTAATGCCTAATAATATAAGGAGGTGAATTTAACAAAATTTCTCTTCTGGAAACTTTTTAAACTATTTAAATTTATTTACTTATAAATATTGAGTTCCAGATATGTAGGTTTATGAAAATATTTCTCGACTAATTTTGATGAGTAGGTGGAAAGAGCCATAATTATATATAATTTAGCTTTACATTTATATATAATATATTTATATTCTATATATATATATATATATATATATATATAGTCTTTCAATATGCTATTTAAATTCTTTAAATTTCTATGTAACATTTTATCTGACTTTATTTACTGGTTCAAAATTTATTTTTTTAAATCTTTCCTGTGAAATGCGTTACCATGATAAATTTGAAAACTATGAAATGTATTACCATGATAAATTTGGAAAGCATTTAATATCAGTGATGTCTGCCACTTGAAATGTAATAAATTGGCATTCTACTAACTTTATATCTTAGTTTTAATTTTAAAAATACTTTTGATTCAAAAAATTGGAATGTATCTTCTCACTTTGTATTAGGGCCTGTGTTTGATACTGACCACTGCAAAGAAACAGGACTCTGCACTATGTTTTCATATAGGAAAGAATATAGAACTCCACTTTCCAAATGATTTGTATTCTTATGGCCATCCATAAGCTCAGAAAAAAAAAAACTGCAGTTTTATTAAGTTGTCTGTTGTTTGGTGAAAGTATTTCTAAATTAATCTCTGAATTTATTTCATGCTTAACAAGCTTCTTCTATATAACCCCTAGAGCAACATGGAAACTTAAACTTTTAATAGCAAAAGATTTTGTAAATCATGCACTTCCCTCAATCAGATTCACCCATAGAATTATTTGACATGTCTCCAAAAGATACACAGTCTACTTTTTCAGGGAGTGCAATAAATAGGTTATGTTTAAGTCCTTATTGGAATTAGCAGCTAAGTCAAGAAAATGGAGCCAGGAAAAAATAACATTCATTGTTCATGCTATGTGATGAATGCAGGTGTCCTGAGATTTATACAGTGTCACTTCTATTGTGATATATTTTTTTCTTCTGGTAAACTATGCAAAATTTTGCGAAAGTCTTAAACATACATTCTAATATTGAGATAGGAAGATGGTTTTTACTTTTGGGTTTTATTTTATGCTGTAAATTATTTCTTGTCAAAAAATTTAAAATTTTTGTTGATGTTCACTTTAGAATACATATTAAATTTTTTAAAATTTTTGCAGAATAATGATCGTTGTATACAACTGTTCAGGAATAAATCATTAAAATTGGCGTAGGTGTTAAATATTTATATTACTAAGTAGTTTTCCAAATTTTAAAAGCAAAAGAGCTCTGTCAGAATGGAAAAAATAGTAAATAATGATATGGTATGATTTGTATGCTATTTCACTACTCAGTTTGTTGATTTTTGAATAAGGATTATAAAATAAAGATACTGACATTTTAAAGTTTTACTCCAAAAATTATTACTTGTGCAGTTTTGACCCTGGTAGTGTGGAATTTGAAACTACTGATTGCCTAAACTGTTCTCAACAGATTGGGAATTCATTTAACTGAAGAAAGTTTATTGTCTCTGTCACTGTGTTTCTATCATTTTGGTGCATTGACTGATTGTACCTATGCCTGGCTATACACCGTAACTGACCTTATGCTCTCTGAAAAAACTACTTAAACAGGCAGAACCATTCTCCCACTCTGTCTGATAGAGCCATGGTGGGTACTGACTACCGAGTGTGCATATGTGTGTGTGTGCATGCATACACGTGTGTGCCACTGTATTACACAATATTTTTCCAAAAGTTGCAGTGTAGCAGAGAAAACAAGTTAAGATGGAAGAGGTGGGCCGGAGGGTTAGCTCAGTGGTTCCGGCGCCTGCCTCGCAAGCACAAGGACCTGAGTTCAATCCCCGGTAACCACATATAATGTTGGGCATGGAGACTCACACCCACCAACAATCAATACCACATACCACAATGCCGGGCGTGGTGGCTCACGCCTGTAAACCCAGCACTCGGGAGGCAGAGACAGGAGGATGGCTGAGTTCGCGGCGGCTTGCCTGGGCACCATAGTGAGCTCAGGGCCAGCCTGAACTACAAAGCGAGACCCTGTCTCAAAAAAAAAAAAAAAAAGCCAAAAAAAAAAAAAAGATGGAAGAGATTAAATAAAGAAAGAACAAAAGATATGGGCTTTTTGAAGTTAAATTTAAAATGTGAAAAGTCAGAAGTAGATTTTGTAAGAGTTAAGAGGAAAAGGAAACAGTGGCAACCTACAGATTACCTAACAGATATGTTATTTTGGAAGTGCCGTTAGAATTTCAATTCTAGGTGTATAAAGATAGAAACATTTTGAAGCTAATGTTTGAGAGTTGTGATTATTTTGTTTTAAGTATATAGAGTTTTTCAAAATGTTTGTATATGTGTGTAGATACGCATTTTATAAATAGAGAAGTGATGCCTGTGATAGTTGGCAAGCTTTTTCTATGTTGGTTAGAATAATAAATATTTTAGGATTTTGTGTGCTGCATAGTGTCTGTCTCAACTTCTTAATTCTGCTATTCTAGTATAAAAGCAGTCATGGTTTATAAATAAAAGGCACGTGTGTTTCAATAAACCTTTGTAAAAACAGGCAGAGAAATATATCATGCCATATATCATAGTTTACTGAGCACTTACACAGGACTAAGTTCCCCATAAAATACAAATGCCGTGATAAAAATGACAGTGTAGAAACTTTTTTACATATTACTTACTGATCAATGAAAACTCAATAGATTTTAAACTCATCCTTTTCTATTAAATAAGGACTTGAATTTGCCTTAGCATTTACGAAAGTTTAATGTTTAAAATAAAGTCATTGAATATTCTTGTCATTATATTCTCTGAAAAGATGTCAGTGGTATTTACTTTTGTCATTTGATATTTTGAATGTTGAACTCTATTAAAATTTGAAAAGTAGGGGCCGGAGGGTTAGCTCAGTGGTTCCTGTGCCTGCCTCGCAAGCACATGGACCTGAGTTCGATCCCCGGTAACCACATATAATGCTGGGCGTGGAGACACGCCCACCAACAATCAACACCGCATACCACAATGCCGGACTTCGTGGCTCACGCCTGTCATCCCAGCACTCGGGAGGTAGAGACAGGAGGATTGCTGAGTTCGTGGCGGCTTGCCTGGGCACCATAGTGAGCTCAGGGCCAGCCTGAACTACAAAGCGAGACTCTGTCTCCAAAAAGCAAAAAAAAAAAAAAAAAAAAATTGAAAAGTAGAATGCCAAGTATTCTTCAAGTTCCTCATTTTAAAAAATGATTTGAAACAAATTCAGGGATACATCTTTACATTTATCAGAGTAGGTTTGGCTCCCAGATGATATGTAAAGGTATATTCAAAAATGAACATTTTTGAAATCATGATTTAATAGAAGGTGTTTGGACTTTAGCATAGAACAGACTTGTGTTTTGAACTGGGCTCCACCATTTACTAGATCAACCTCTACCTTTATTTTATTATACTTGCCCATGAGGGAGTTTGTGAAAAATAATTTTGGTTATGCATATAAAGTATGTTAGAGAACCATTTCAAGGCAAGTTTTCTTTCATTGAGTTCCTTTTGGAAGTTTAGTGTCTTTTGGATCTACATGTAAAGTGTTTAATAGTCCTATTGATAAACTAAGCCTGGCATGTTAAAAATGCTGAAAGTAAGCATAAAATTTAAGATAAATTTAGTTATTATGCATGATTTGTTTAGACAACAAAAACCTAAAGCAACATAATTTTTTTTTCTTGTACTTCTTTGGTTTGGCCATAGAAGGGGCCTATTTTCTGCCCTAGAACCTTACATTAATACAACAGTTTGTACTAGAGAGAATATTTGTGTTTTGTTGTTGCAGTATCATTATCCTGAAGGAAAATTTTGAACTATTTTAGTTGTGAAGAGATATTTTAAGGGAAATTTAAAAAACAAAAGAATACAGTCCTACATTGACGATATTAATAGCAAACACTGAACTTAGGATTCTTGAAGAAGTAACACTTAATTGTTGTTTCACTTTATTGTGACTAGATTATTTAAAATCATCTGTAACAGAGAGTGTAAATTACAGAAATGGCTTTACATTTCTAAATTAAAACCAATCAGTTTAACTTCAGTACATTGGAAAAAATAGACGATTTCTTGTGTAGTTTTACCCTTCTGTAGTTTGGGCAAGTATTATGTTTGGGTTTTTTTGTTATGTTTTTCTCTTCTGAGTTAATATACCCAAGACTAGTCAGTGGAATCCTCTTAGTTCTCTACCACATCATACAAATTGCTCATGAATGACAGCAGAGCATTGAATAAAAAAAAATGAATGCAACAAAGAATATGGATTAACTGCATATTGCATAATTATGGTGATTTTAAACTCACCATTTTGGTGAAGCATCCAGACACTGAATGTTTACAGTTTAATTCTGAGTCATATGTGTTATAATTTTGTCTGTCCCAGAAAAAAACAAAACAAAAACCAACAATTTTGGTTCTCCTAGTAATTTCACAACACTAAGAAATAATACAAAAGTGATGAGAAAGTTTTCATTTTAGTGTATTTTAAATTTTCAGAGTGTAAAGTTAATATGTTTGAAAAAATAATAAGTATACTTTTGTTTTTGTGCATGTTTGTCACACCAAAGTATTCTTAAGTTGCTTTATCCATTTTCCAGTGAATGTACTATTGAAATAGCATATTTTCAAATTTATAATTACATATATTTATGATCAAAAATCAAGCAGTAAGAATGATTGCTATTAATTGTGAAAATTCTATGGAAGAATCAGAAATCACCAAAAGAATAAAGAGAGAACCTACAATATGAGAAAATTTTTAATCCACAGTTCCTCACACAAAGGACTAATATCTGTCTAGAATTTATAAGGATTTAAAAAAATCGAACTTTACAAATTTAAAAGCCAAATTCATAAATGGGCATTTGAAATGAATAGATGTTTCTCAAATGAAGAAGTAGAAACCACAAATAGGCATACAAAAAATGTTCAAATTCTCTGGTCATTGGAGATCTGCAGATGAAAACAATACTGAGATTTTATCTCACTCCAGCTGCTATCAAGAAATCAACCAATAACAAATGCTGCTGGGGCTGTGGGCAGAAAAGAACCTTTGTTGGTGATAATGTAGACTAGTGCAACCATGGTGGAAATCAGTGTGAAGATTCCCCAAAGAACTAGGATTAGAAGTGCCATTTGACAGCTATTCCCTTACTGGGTATCTTCCCAAAAGAATTAAAAGTATCATACCACAGTGATATATGTGAACACATGTTTATAGCAGCTCAGTTTGTAATAGCTAAATCTTGTAAAGAGCCCAAATGCCCATCAACTGGAGAATGGATAAAGTGGAGTATTACTCAGCCATAAAGAATGATAAATTAGAGACATTTTAGATAAATGGATGCACCTTGGGGACATACTCATAAGTGAAATAAATAGGGTACATGGTAAATACTGAATAGTTTCTCTGGTTTGAGAAACAGCAAGAGTAAATCAGGACCAAGATGTATAATAGATGTTGTAAAATAGGGAGTAAAGGTCCAAAAAGGTAGGAGAACTAAAGGGGGGAGGGGTAAGAGAAAGGAAAGAAGGGGAGGAAAAAATTTAAAGAAAGATGGAAACAAAATTTTGATAAATAGGAATGGTGGAGTGGAGGAAGTAAAGGTAGGGGAATGGGGAAAAAAGAACCAAGATATATCACGTACAGGTACAAATCCCCAAAGATGATTGTGATCATAATGTATACCTAAAATATACCAATAAACTGGAAGAGGAAGAAAAGAAAATGCTCTTAAATTTTATTATACATAAATATAATACTTAAGACCCCAAAACTTAGAATAATGTATAATTAGTCATATATAGGTCTTATTTAGCATACCAATTTCTTTCTTGGCATGGAAAATGGTTTGAAAGTTGGAATCACTTAAATATTTTGATGTATTGCAAGGGTTCTGAGTTAGGAAATGAATTATAATATGACTTTCCTATAGAAAGTTCTGGAAATTTGGTGAAAATAGTTAACCTACTTGAATTGTTTCTACTTAAATCACTACCATGTTAAGGCTTTTCCAGAGACATTATATTAGTACATTTGTTGAAATGTTTCACTAATCACCTAATGGGAAAAAAATACCTGTTTTGTAAAAGATAATATACATACTTTCTATTGTATGAACCATACATACATATATTATTTGGGCAGTGTTACACAAGTAAAAGCCCAATTTAAGTATAAATATATTTATCTTGATGATGTAATTTATAAAATGAATATCTTTCTGGGAAATTTGCTTTGATAATTAAATATGATTTTTAAATATTTTATGTTTCAATTTTATATTTTCATTTAATTTTAATAATTTTCTTTTTTTGTACCTTTTTGGTCTGTTGTCTGTTTTGTCTGATGCATGTCCAGGGTTCTAAGGTTAGTATTACTTCTGCAGTAATTTTTAGGTTTTTAATTTTAAATTTTATTTTTACTCATCTATGAAATTTTGACTTAGTTGTATTTTGAGTTTCCATATCATCTTGAATATTAAAGGCTCTCCATTATGTATTTTAAAGAATCATTAAACAATTATTTTCCTAGTACATTGATGAATTGCTGTTATTCATAATAATTACACTAATATAATATAATTAAAGCAATATTATCATGGTCATATTTACAGTCAGTTTTAACCAATTCCAATTAAAGAAAATGTGATAAGATGTGTGATACTTTTAAGATTTAATAACAAATGTAGTGATCCTTATCTTTAAACCCTTTTTAAAAATCTTATAAAATGCTTATATAACAGTTCATTACATTTATAAATTATTTTTATATGGAACATAAATATTTTCCTTTAAGTTATTTTTATTTTAAGAATTATTTTTACATTAAGGTTTAAATTTTTTAGTAAAAAAATAGGTATTGAGTTGTATGTTTAGTTTAGGAATTGTGTTTATAATTTTGCCAATAATTCTCTCATTTTTAAATGAAAACACATTTTGAAAGTTAGAGCTGTGCACTGTGTAACAACTTGTAAGTAATATCACTAGCAAATAAAACAAGGTACATATGATTACAGAAATTCAAAATGAATAAAAGCTTATTTGAAAACAGATATCTACACATACTAAATACTAATAATATAGAAGTTTTTTAGAATGTTAGCACTAAGCAATAGGCACATTTTCCTATTACAGAAAATTTAAACTGAAATAGATTTAAAATAAAATTTTCCCTTTTTAAAAAATAAATTATTGCATTATTGCTATGTATTCATCCTGTGTATGCTATACTATATGTCCAAACTATATTTGAAATGTTAAATACCTTTGAAGTGTTACTATGTAAGAAATTTGTGATTAAAAATGCAAGGGATAGGGCTGGAGATATAGCTCAGTGGTTCCAGCGCCTGCCTCACAAGCTCAAGGTCCTGAGTTCGATCCCAGAAACCACATAGAATGTTGGGCGTGGTGAGTCACACCCACCAGCAATCAATACAACATACCACAGTGCCGGGCATGGTGGCTCACGCCTGTAATCCCAGCACTGGGGAGGCAGAGGCAGGAGGATTGCTGAGTTCCAAGCTTGCCTGGGCTACATAGTGAGCTCAGGGCTAGCCTGAACTACAAAGCGAGATCCTGTCTCAAAAAAAAAAAAATGCAAGGGATAAATTATTATTTTAGGTTGTGGATATTACATTGAAATAATATAAATAATATATAATCAGTAATTAAGGACCAACTGTTTTCTGTTTCCAACTTCAGTTTTGAAAGAATGGTTTTGATCCTATTTTGATAGTAAATGGAAGAAAAGTTACTACATTTCTTCCTTTATTTTCTACTAGATTGAATTATATAATAGCTACCTACTAGTTGAGAAGGTCCCATCTAATATGGAAATGTTTATGAATTTTTTTAGGCTATCCCCCCCAGTCTGTTTTCCCTTCACATTTTCTTATTAATGAAATATCGCTTCTTCCAAACAGGAAGATGTTTAGGTAGAAGGATATGAATAAACAATGTAAAAACGTTAACACTAAAGATGAACAGAAATCTACTACATATGCTTGTATTCTAGTTTAGTTTATCATTTTGGTTAAAAGGTAAGGAAAATCAGTATGGATAGTTTGGCAATTTTAAGCAATGGCATTTTTTTTTTTTTTTAAGACAGGGTCTTGCTTTGGAGTTCAGGCTGCCCTGAGCTCACTGTGTAGCCCAGGCAAGCCTCGAACTTAGCAACCCTCCTACCTCTGCTTCCCGAGTGCTGGGATTACAGGCGTGAGCCACCATGCCTGCACTGTGGTATGCGGTATTGATTGTTGGTGGGTGTGAGTCTCCATGCCCAGCATTGTATGTGGTTACTGGGGATCGAACTCAGGACCTTGTGCTTGTGAAGCAGGCGCTAGAACTGCTGAGCTAACCCTCCGGCCCAAGCAATGGTATTTTTAAAGATTTTGGTAATATTTTTATTTATAAAGCATTTTGTACTTTGTTAGGTCACTCCGTTGATTATGCAGAGGTCCCCAGTAATTGGGCTTTGAGGAAATGAAGCCTAACCAGAAGGAACTCAAATCATTAAAATGTTTTATAGTAAGGATTGAAAAATAAAATAATAAATGTTAACATTGCTTATAAATCCCCAAAGTTAGGGATTTTAAGAAGCTGAATACTTTGGAAGCAGAATACTCTGAAAGCATGATACTGGATTTTATCACAGATAGCGTTATAGTGCAAGTATTGCTTCTGATCTAGAATGCTACTGATTCCTCTACTGTTAGTGTTTTATATGTCACAAATAAAATATCTACAGGAATTAATAATCCTCTTTATTATTTTTATCCAGGAGTTTTATGCCTAGTGGTTTCAGTTTATTTTCTGATTTGACAGCCATCTCATCTTGATGCCAAGTGAAATCAGATCACAGTTTACCTTTTCTATTAGTCATTACACATATAGAAAAAGAAAAGGCATAGCTTTTTACAAATTAGAATGAGAAAATTAGGAAAGAAATGTCAGTTGTATAACTTATATAAGTAAGGAAATCAAACTGCTATACATACATGTATGTGGTTACCTCTAAATATCTTTGTGAAATGATCCTAAGTTAAAATGCAGTTTTTCTTTTTTTAAACAATCTAATGACATTTAAAACCAATATTTATTTTATAATGATCTTTTCCTTTATTCAAAGATAATTGATAAGAAAACTAAAGTTTTGATAATGAGGTAGTATATGGGATTAGTGTATCACTTATTTAATTACATGTATTCAACTTCTGCTTACTTGTGGTGCCTATCATATTTCTTATATTTCCCAATTTTAAACAAAGCTTAACTCTTCTGCTTTTAAGACGGAATTGGAAAATATTGAAGTGACACAAGGCATGTCAGCAGAGACAGCAGTTACTTTTCTCAGTCGACTGATGGCCATGGTTGATGTACTTGTGTTTGCCAGCTCTCTAAATTTCAGTGAGATTGAAGCTGAAAAAAATATGTCTTCTGGAGGTTTAATGCGACAGTGCCTAAGACTAGGTAAGTCTGTTGAGAGTAACAGTACATTTTACAGAGTTGTTAGAGATACTTCATGAAGCTCTGTGGTACATATATACAGGTATAAGTAGCTAATTTTACAATCTACTGGTCCTCTAATTTTTCAGAATTAAATAATCATTTATTACTTTAAATACCATCACACATGTTAGATCAGATTTTAAACCTGGAGAGGCAGCCTAGGGAGGCAGACTTACTAGCATAAACACCTCAATAGTAGTTCTAGGTCTGAAGCAGACAGAGCAGCAGCTTTTATATTTGGGGTCGAGCGTGGGCCAGGAAATAAAATAAGGAATGAAATGAAGAAGTTAGCTGGCTTTAAATGTAAATTGGACTTGGGCTACTGAAGTGGGGATGGGGAGCTTTAAACTAACATTTTAGCCTTTTGTTACAGAGAAATAGAAATAAAACAAAAAATTAAGAATAAAATAGATAAAAATTGGACATTGTTGGGCACAGGAAGGGGAAGAGTGGAAATGTGTGGGCTTTCACATCCTTTTGACTACTTTCTGTTGTGTTGGGCATCCTTTAGGATTATGTGGGGTGCGTTTGTTTGCTGGTTTCTCACTTTAACAGATAATGTCCTAGCATTGCAGGTTGAATCAATCCCAGCGTCACATCTTTAGTCCTAGCATGACACACTCTAGATCTAGCCACCTGGGAAAAAAACTCATTTTGACTTCATGAGGCTCTGGGGGGTACGTCTAGATACAAGTCATAAAAAGGGGACAGAACAAGATGCATTTTGGGGCTAATGTGAAGTTGTCCAGAGTGGAATGGGTCAGTTCTCTAAACAGATGGAAGAGAACATCTGAGACAGGTGTCTCAGTCCCTCTAGCTAATCTTACAGTAGTGGTACCGACACGAAGAGAACGGAGACCTGTGTCTCCAGAGGCTAAAAAGATAGTTGCTCGGGCTACGGAGGATCAAGACTTAGTGCTAGGATTTCAGTATGGACAGACAGATGGAAGGAAATTCAAAGGTCTTCTGAGGGAGACCTGGAGTCCCACTAAAATCCAAAGCGATGGCTGCCTACATCACAGAGGATGGCTAGTGTGTGGAAGGACAGCTAGTGGCAAGGGTGGCTTTGTGGGCTCAGAGGCCTCTTGGATTTTGGCACCAAAACATTAGGTTAGATTTAAGCTTAGACACAGTGGATCGAGGCACAAAGATTTACTAGCACTAGTATAACATATGTTGAGAGTCTGAAGCAGAGACTCAGCCTACCTGCAAGAAGGGCATTAGCTTTTAAACCTGGGTTAAGGGGTAGAGTTTGAGCCACTGAATGAAATGAGGCAGTTAGATTGGCTTTAAACCTAGAAGAGAAATAAGGCTATGATTAAATTTATAAATTTAATTATATATATAAATTTTATATAAATTTAATCACCCCTCTAAGGGAAAAGTTATGTTTATCTTCATTTTATATATGAGAAAACTGAGGCACAACTAACATTATACAATTCATAAGTTAGTCAGGATTGAAACTCAGCCTTTCTGATTCAAACATTTGTGTAACTGGTTACAATACTTCTTTAATTTTCTAAAGTTAGTGAACATGTTGGATACTTACTGATAATGGCTAAAGATTCAACTGCTATTGAAGACAGGTGGATATTGGGACTTGTGGAACTTTAGTACACCCGAAATGAGAAATTATGAATTGATAGTAACCTCAATGATGAGGTTAACAATAGATGCCTTATTATTAAAAATTTTTAATCAAATATGAATTTTAGGTTGTTTTAGTTTTTATTGATTTATGGGATTTAGAATTGGGAGAAATGGAGTAAAAGAATAAGGAAGGATGTACTGGGAACTTCAGAGTTCCTGTTAATTGTTTCTTTAGCTGGCTAATAGTATATGGGCACTTTATTTTTATTTTGTAGCAACTAGTTTATAAATACTTTCATTTTTCTTTCATAACTTTAAAATTTTTATTTGCTGTTGATTTTTAAATTTAATTTTATTTTTTGTACCAGGGATCAAATTTGAGACTTTGCACGGCAGACACCAGAACCACTGTGCTAAATTCTCAGCCCTGACTGTTGATTTTAAAAGTTGGTAATGGCTGAGGAAAAGGGAATAGAAATGTAAATACACTAACAAGTTTTTCAGTGCATCAAAATCAATAACTTATATTTAATATATGATTTCGATTATTTCAACAGTTTGTTGTGTAGCTGTGAGAAACTGTTTAGAATGTCGACAAAGACAGAGAGACAGGGGAAACAAATCTTCCCATGGAAGCAGTAAACCTCAGGAAGTCTCCCAAAGCACGACTGCCTCAGCAGCATCAAAGGTAATCCACCATGTTCAATGTTAACAGACCTGTTCTAACGGAAAAAAGAAGATCTGGTTTATAAGAACAAAACAACATGACATATGTAATCAGGCAACTCTAGACTTTGGTGCTGGCTTCTCTGCTTCATAATTATGTTGCCAAATTCATTTAACCTCTCTGAGATTTGCATTCTAAGATTATTGAATAAAGATAATAATAATTCACAATTCATAGGGTTCCTATCAGAATTACATCAGTACATAGCAATAAAAAATCTTCATTCTTTTATTTATTTTTTAAATTTTATTTGTTTATTTTTTTTGAGGCAGGGTCTTGCTTTGTAGTTCAGACTGGCCTTGAGCTTGCTATGTAGCCCAGGCAAGCCTCGAACTCATGAATCCTCCTGCCTCTGCCTCCCAAGTGCTGGGATTACAGGGGTGAGCCATCACGTCTGGCTCATTTTTAAATTTTTAATAGTTATATACTTTTCAGAGCTCAATAAATGAGTAGTGAAATTTTTAAATAAATATGCTCTAGGTGATTGATAATAGCAATCAGCAGCACAAATATATTGACCAACAAATGAATAAACAGTATAGAATATTTTAAATATTCTAGAAATGCTTATCCTACATCAATTGTCTCCATCATACCCAGTTTTTTAGCATGACTTTCAGGGATCTGCAAGGCTGATGAGCATTACTCCCTCAGCTGCAGTTTGGTCTGTTCCCTCACCCTTCACCGTACTGCTTTAATCATACTGCTGACTTTGTTTAGTTCATGACAAACATAACTTTTTGTTAACCTTTTAGACTTTTACCTAAAGGTTTATACAGATCTTTTGCTCAGTTGAAATCTACTTAATTCATCATTTTAGCTCAAATCCTGTTCTCAGGAAGCTATTTCTTGACATCTTCGCTGCCACTGCAGTCTGTGGGATGTTGATCTAATGTTTCTATAAAGTCCAGTTTTGTCCCTTATCGCTTACTGTACTTTTACTGAGATATGTAATATTGATACAGTAATTTTATGCACAGTTAATCAAGAAGAAATTTAAAGATTTTCCCAGTTCGGTTTATATACTTATGCAGTTTTCAAACAGACCAACCACATTTATCATACCTATTACTTATTTGCAGTATTACAGCCTTTTTTCTTTTTTGTTGTAGTCATGGAAATAATTGCAAGATAACTTGACTATGTATCATTCTATTATTCATAAGACTCCACGAGGCTCTCTTTTCCTTGGCAAATTAAATATTAATGAGTGAGCAATATATCTCATACTATTTAATACACATGAGTAAAATGTTGGTTCCTGGAGGCAGTGTCTTTGTAACTTTTGAGAGGACTGGAGTACCTCAGAAGAAGACAGTTCTGGGTTGGTGTTCCGGGCTGCCTTTACTGGTTCCATGACCTGAGACGGAGTCTTTATTTTCTTTACCCTCAGTTTTCCAGTTTTGTTTATTACAAATCTTAATTTATAGCTTAATTGTATCAATTAAATAAAAGATGATGCATAAAAGTGCTTAGTAATTCCTGACATACAGTGAACATTGAATTAATACTGGTTCTTCCTCCCTTTCCAGTACTTCAACACTTAGTATATACTTAGGAAATAAATTATTATTTTTGTAAGTTTAGATCTCAAAGGTATTTAGACTTTCTTTAATAGATAATTGAGATTTTCAATTTTTTGAAAATTTTTGATGTGTGGGTAAAATGCGGACTGAAAGCCTATGAAAGGAAATTGCTAGTGATTTAGTTAAACTAGTTAGTGTCTCCTGTCTTTTTGGCAAGAAATTTTTAGTGAAAGATATGTTATTCCTGGATGTAGAAATACTAGATTTGAGTTGGTAACAAAACACATTACAGGACATGGAAAAAATAGACTTGAGTAATCAGGTTCCCCCTTTTGGCTCCTTTTTCTTTTCTCATGTTCATGTGTTTTCTGTATGGCATTTTTTAGTAAGAAAAAAGTCGTTAATCTATGCAGTAAGACAAACAACAACAACAGCAACAACAAAAACAGTTGCCACTAATTTGTATGGAGTTGTGAGTCACAGACCTTTACAAGGCTTCATTTTTATACTGGGGAAAAAAGGCCATAATCCAAGTTTTTTCCTATCATGTATTCTTTATAAATTTAAAATTATGATAATCATTGTAAAATGCAAAATGGTGTATTTAAATGTTTCCAGTTTTTTCCATCTGTATTGTAAATGACACATTAAATTTTCATAAAGTAAGTATTATTAGCATTGTTCAGATGATCTAGGTGAATTTTATAAAAGTTTAAATTTTAGGGCTGGGGATTTAGCTTAAGTGGTACTGTGCCAACCAATGTTGGATGCACAAGGACCCAAGTTTGATTCCTGCTACTGCCAAAAAAAATTAAATCTCATGTGAGATCTCAAAGCTGGTAAATTTTTAATTGTGGAGAAAACTAAATAACTATCAACATTCAAATACCATGCTCTTTTTACTCCTTGCTGCTACAAAGGAATCAATCAGGTTGATTTAGGAGTGTAATGTCATGAGTGATGCCTATAGAGAAGTAGAAATCGGTCTCTTTTCTGTGTTGTCAACAAATAGTACATATCATTTCTGTTTAGGAAATATATTTACCACTTTATATATATTATCATTTATAATGCACAAAATTTAATGCATGCTGTAGATGAAAAATTGTGGAGTTTCAGGGAACTCGGCTGACTAATTTAATTTACTATGTAACTGTATTACCTAAAATCTGTAGAGCGTTCTTGTCAATAAATTTTAACTCAGTGAAGAGGAAGTAAAAGATGTGTCTATTTCAAAATAAATTAAATATATTAGAAATTATAATTCTCTATAATTTTCTGGGAGTTTTTATTTATAATTCCCTTTTGCTTTATTCTCTTGTTTTTAAGACTCCCTTGGAAAATGTTCCAGGTAATCTTTCTCCTATTAAGGATCCTGATAGACTTCTTCAGGATGTTGATATCAATCGCCTGCGTGCTGTTGTCTTTCGAGATGTGGTAAGTTATGTTTATATGGTTTCTCTGTGAGAAACTTCCACTGTCATATTAAAATCATTAAGCTTTCTCTAATGTTTCTTTTTAAAAAGTGAAATGAAAATTCTGATAGAGTCAGGCTGAATCTGACAATCTATCATTTACTTGTACCATTTACTCCTTTGTTTTATTATTTTTGCTCTATCTTCAAGTACTGAAAGTTTTATTATTAATCAAAGGATTATGTTATTAGGTATTAATGTTGATTACATTTTAATGGGTTTCTTTATAAAGGGGCATATAAAAATATTGATATCTATGGAAATTTGAGTTTGACGTGTAGATTAATGAAATATAAGGGAAAAATAGTGAAAGATTTTATGGAGCCCACCAATCACATGGTTACTTAAAGTAAGAGAAGCTAAAATTGGACCTTCTGGGTACTGCATAAAAAAATGCAGTTTTCCAGATTGAAAACTGATAGTATTTTAATGTAATTATCATATATTACCCACTTGGAATTCTGTTATTTAATGATTTGAGAAATATGTAGGAAAATTTATGTGTGAAATTTACATATATACTTTTTATTGAGTTCTTTATTGGTACATTTTATATACAGCTCACAATCACTCAACGTTGGGAAATTTGAACCAGTATATGACACAAGTTATTCTCATTTTTACCCGTAGCCCTATCTATCTTGTACCCCCATATACATATATATTTTCTTTTTCTTTTTAAATAATATTTATTCTTTCCCCTCATTATTTTCCCCTATGACTTTCCCTTTGAATATTACCTATTTCACAAAATCTATGCTACATTCTAGAACTCATTTACAGCTACAGGGTCTCATACCAGAGAAATGATTACATATCACAGATTACATATCTGTGACCTATTTATTTCACTGATTACTGTGTCCATTTGAGTATAAATGACTCAAACTTGTCGTTCTTTACAGCAGAGTAATATTCCATTTTATTAAAAAAAACACATCTTCTTTATCCAGTCTGCAGTAGATGAGGATGTGGGTTGTCTCCAAGTTGAGCTGTCACAGACAGAGCTGCTATTAACACAAGTGCGCAAATGCCTTTACAATATGACTCTTTTAATTCTTTCAAGTATATTTCTAGCAGGGTAATAGTAGGGTCACATGGGACCTCTAATCCTAGTTTTCTGCGTAATCTCCACACTGATCTCCACAATGATTGAATAAGTCTATATATTGACCAAAAGTAGAGAAGGGTTTCTTCCTCTCTACATCCTTGCCATTTATTGGTGGTCAATTTCTCAATAGCAGTCATTGTTGGCAGAGTGAGATGAAACCTCAGTGTTGTTTTCATCTACATCTTTTGAATGACTAGTAATGTTGAACATTTCTTCATATGCTTCTTGGCTGCTTTTACTTCTGCCTCTGAGAAGTGTCTGTTCATTTCAGATGCCCATTCTTGAACTGGGTCTTTAAATTTGGGGGGTGATTTTTTTAAAGTTCTATATATATATTCTAGGTATTAGGCCTGGGTGCCAGTTAATGGTGTGGGACCCCTTTCTTGCTGAGGTTCCCCACAAACTCTTCTGCGTGTCACTTGCCCGAATTGTGTCTGTGCACCTCTGATGTGGTCTGGGTGCAGGCAGGCAGGCTGCAGCCCTGGGTACCAATCAGTGGTGCAGGACTCCTTTGTTGCCTAGGTTTCCCAAGAGCTCCCCTGCATGCTGCCTGCCTGATCTGTCTCTGCACACCTCTCATGTGGTCTGCGTGCTGGCTGGCAGGCTGCAGCCCTGGGCGCTGGTCAATGACGCAGGACTCCCTTGTTGCCTAGGTTTCCGGTGAGCTCCCCTGCTCTCCTAATCTGTCTCTGCACACCTCTGGTATAGTCTGGGTGCTGGCAGGCAGGCTGGAGCCCTGAGCACTGGTCAGTGGTGCAGGACTCCTTTGTTGTGTAGGTTCCGTATGAGCTCCCCTGCATACTACTTGCCTGATCTGAAATTTATATTTAACAATAAATTGGATGGAACATTTTGTACTTTTGAAATGGTTAAGATATATTTAAGTAATATGGAATAACATACTACATGGTAGAGATATGCAATCAAAAATTGTTACTCATGTCTATTCTTATAAATCCCTGGGAGAATTAATGATCAGAAGACATGAAGACAGAAAGATAGGTAATAGATATAAAATGTGAAATACAAGGCCAAAAATATGATAGTCATATTACCAAAAGATGCAAATGAAAAATCAAAAAGTCAATGTGTCTGTCACTATTAATAAAATTTAAATTATTAATACCTAGCATTGTAAGGTATAATAAAATATTCTGCTGCATAATCTCATCTTGTTGTGGTTTAGGATAAACTTATATATAACTCTTTATCAATCTGTGTTAAAGCTCTTGCAAATGTTTATCTTTCCACACCCAATCACTGAACCGGGAAATCATTGAACTTAAGTTTTTGATCAGGGGTGTCTTTAGGAAAGTGACAGTATTATAAATACTGAATAGTGTTCCTTAGCTTAATAGATTTTGACATATTCAGTTGGCAGGAAACTAAACAGCCACTAAAATATTTTTGAGGGAAATTCAGTGATGCTGAAAATTGACCATGATATATTTTAAGGGCAAAGAACATTATTTAGTAATACAAATATTACATATATTGTGTATTTTATTTTTAAAAATTAAAAATTCCTAAATTCAACAATAATTATTTCTAGGTAAATATATTTTATTTTGTCCTTTATCCTTTTACACTTATTTGTATTTTCATATTTTCTGTAATACACTTATAATACTTCTATAATTACTAAAAAACAATGCTTTTTTTTGTTTATTTCTTTTTTTTTTTTTTTGAGACAGGGTCTCGCTTTTGTAGTTCAGGCTGGCCCTAAGCTCACGATGTAGCCCAGGCAAGCCTCAAGCTCAGCAATCCTCCTGTCTCTGCCTCCTGAGTGCTGGGATTACAGGCATGAGCCACCACACCCTGCAAACAATGCTGTTTTTAAAAAGGAGAATACATTACAGTGTTAAAACCATGATTACTAATTTTATTATAATCTCTATGTCTAAGGCTTAGAAAAAATATATCATTTTTACTATTTAGAACTGGAATCATCAAAAACATATTATGAAAAACATATTTTTAAGTATTTTAACATAGCACATCCTCATCTTCAAAAAGCATAGTCAAAACCAACATAAGATATAGAGAGTTCTTATGTTAAGGTTGACTTTCTGTTTATATTGTTAGAAAACTTGAATTGACTGTTGTGATACAGTGGTCATTTCTCTTAGGTTCACAGATATTTTGTACATAGGTTGTATAAGCCAGCAATCTTTTCTTTCTTAAAAGAAGGGAATTGCATTGTTTGCTAGGGCCTAATCTCCAAACATCATGACCTGTATTTCTGCAGTTTTCAGTGTGTATGAGGAACTGGACCTGCATTATATTAAGCTTCCAGGTCAGGATTAAGAGAAAGCTAAGATTCCTGGAGAGTTGAGGCTAACCTAGATTCTTTCTGGTTATGGTTTGACTCTGGTTACATTTAAGGAACATTGGAGCAACAGTGTCACCTTCACTAACCTAGTATAATCAGTGCAAACTGTGATTTCAAACACAAACTGAAAAATGGCAAAGTGTAATAACTCTGTGGCACTTTACCTCCTTTCACAATAAAGAAATATTCAGCCATAGTAAGATATAATTACCTATAGATTCATTAGGATACCTGGTGAGGGTGTGGTAGCATGAAGAAAAAAGAGCAAAATAATAGATTATGAAAAGTAAGGCAGTGGTAGATGTGAAGAATATGATAAGATTAATGCAGTAGTGGGTCCTGTTAAGGAATAAAGAGAAATTAGTGGTGTTGAGTAATGGTAACAGAGACAGTCACCTAAGAGAAGGGTAAATAATAAGAGAGTGAAGATTAACCCATAGAAAAGAAAATAAGAAAAAAATATTAAGGGGGCCAGAGGGTTAGCTCAATGGTCCCGGCTCCTGTCTTGCAAGCACAAGGTCCTGAGTTCAATCCCCAGTAACCACATACAATGCTGGGCGTGGTGACTCACGCCCACCAGCCATCAATACCACGTACCACAGTGCTGGGCGTGGTGGCTCATGCCTGTCATCCCAGCACTTAGGAGGCAGAGATAGGAGGATTGCTGAGTTCCAGGCTTGCCTGGGCTACACAGTGAGCTCAGGGCTGCCTGAACTACAAAGCAAGAACCTGTCTCAAAAAAATAAATAAAAATTAAGGGACGAAGTTGAAAGAGAAAATGGGATAAAAGGGGACATAAGGAGAGTAAAAGAGGGCCCAATCAAAACAGTGAAGTCATGGGGCCAGGAGTTGAGCTCAGTGGTTCCAGTGTCTGCCTTGCAAGCACAAGGTCCCAAGTTTGATCCCCGATACCACACACCACGTTACTGGGCATGGTGACTCACTCCTGTAATTCTAGCATGCAGGAGGCAGAGGCAGGAGGATTGTCATGAGTTCAGGGCTAGCCTGGGCTATATAGTGAGTTCAGGGATGGCCTGAACTACAAAGAGAGACCTCGTCTCAAAAAAGCTAACAAAGCAAAACAAAACAAAAACCTGTAAAGTAATAGTGAAGAAGAGTCAAGGAAATAGGTTGTGAAACTCTAAATTCCATTAGAAAAAGTACTAAAATGTCAAAAACGTACCAATAATGGAGAAGGAAAGAGAGACAGAGAAAGTTGTATGTATTCCCAGAGATGTGTTTTTTGTCCCTAGGTCAGAAGTCTTTAATCTTACAAGCCATGTTCCTCTTTGGCCCTCTTGATAGTGTGATAGTTTTTCTGGAGGTTACTCAGTTCAGTGAGGGCTGTCTATGGTCCATTGGTGGCAGCTGTTCAAGTTGGGTAACAGAGGAAGGTGTGGGACCATGTTTCTGGGGCTTCTGTTGTAGATTCTTTCTGGTTGTGGTTTGACTTTGGTTATCGATGTATTTTCCAGGCTTCTGATATATGGAGGCTACTGGGGACTCTCAGACCTGACTCTCAGTTCTGTGGATGCTCAGAGGAGAAACAAATCTGCCCACGACTATTGTGGGAAGATCTCTAAACTCCAGTGAGAGTCCAGAGCGCTGGTAATAGGTGCCTAGAATAGGTGGTTATTATTAACCCTGTCACTTAATGAGGCAGAGGACTGGCCTGTTAGGTTTCCGGGGCACTGACTGCCCACCTCGTGGAGACAGCTGTGCCCAAGTTGCTTGTAACACACAATGTAAACACTCATCACTACGCTGTACTGGTGTGAGATGCCAAACAGACTAGTGGGAGCTGAGGGGGCCAGTGTGAGCTCCTTGTGCCAGATAAATGTCCCAATTTACTGAGGATAAGCTATAGGTTCAGGCAGTGACTCAAGACAGCAGTTAGTTGTTTGTCCTCTCAGAGTCTGAGAATGAATAGGAAAGAGGGGCGAGGCAGTAGCTTCTTGGTTACCTTCCCTGGAACCATGCTCCCAGGCTACAGTGCCCTTTCTTTGGAATGGGGAAAATGAGATTAAAGGGCCTATCTACCCAATCAATCCTGTGTGTTTAGCTCTGCCATGCTACTTGGATCCTGCCAGCTGTTTGGAACTTCTCAAAAAGGACAAAAGCTGACATCCCACTTGTAGTCCTCTTGGGCTGCTTTGCCTCTTTTTTTTTTTTTTTTTTTTGAAACAGGGTCTCACCTTGTAGTTCAGGCTGGCCCTGAGCTCACTATGAAGCCCAGGCAAGCTTCCAACTCAGCAGTCCTCCTGCCTCTGTCTCCCAGTGCTGGGATTACAGGCCTGAGCTCCCACACCCAGCTACCATACCTAGCTAGGTAGGTGGCAGAAGCCCTGAGCTGAATCTCTGGCCCTGCTTTGCCTCTTTTAAACTCCTGCATAGTATGTACAATCACCAACTGATAGACAGTAGAGTCAGAATATCAACCCAGTCTTTCTAGAAAAGCATTATCTTTTTACCAATTTTCACAGAAGGTGTTTTACAATTAATCATATATTACAATTAATTGTAGAGTTTATACAGAGAATTCTGTTTTTTAAATTTTTGAAATTTGATGACGATTTTAATTCTCTTATTCTAAAACAGTTGAGTTGCAAAATGTTTTTTAAGAAGTTTATATACATGTGCATACCTGTACTATACCTTTCTTCATAGATCAAATAACTTTAGATTATAATCCCAGGATGGTGACTTTAATAATATTTTTCCCATTGAATCTTTCTCACTTGTTTTTACTTGCAGGTAACTCTTTGTCTTAATAAAAGTACCTGTATTCATATGAATATTTAAATTTAGAGACTAAAAATTATTGTGGGTTTTAAGGATTTCTGAGTTTTGTTGATACATACTAGGTGTATGGCAGGAAAAAATAGTGTAAAAATGTAGTTATTATCTAGATATTTAGCCTCTGTGCATCTCAGATTTCATTTTCAAAGACAGAACATAATAAGTGGAATTAAGACCTAGGTTTACAAAGAAAATGCAAATCATTTCTTGCTATATAGGGGAGCTTTTAGCTTGGCTATTACTGTAATTTAGTGTCTTATATTTACAACTCTGTAGCTTTGCAGGTGACATTCATTCATTCAGTGTACCCATAATTTATACGGGCCAGGAGTATAGCTCAGAAGTGTCATACCTGCCTGGCAAATTCGAGATCCTGAGTTCAATCTCTGGTACTGCTAAATAAATGGATGGATGGATGGTTGGATGGATGGATGAATAAATGAATGATTTCTGATTGTGTTTCCAGTGGTGCAAATACTGTGGGAAGTATTACAGGTTGAGCTTTATGTACATTAATTCTCAGATGGTATCTTTTGTTAGTCCACCCTTCATAGTAACTGCTTAAGTATTTGTGTTTATCATACCAGCATTATTATGCAAATATACATTTTTTTTTTTTTTTTTTTAGACAGGGTCTCGCTTTGTAGTTCAGGCTGGCCCTGAGCTCACTATATAGCCCAGGAAAGCCTTGAACTCAGCAATCCTCCAGTCTCTGCCTCCTGAGTGCTGGGATTACAGGCCTGAGCCACCACGCCCAGTGCAAATATACAGTTTTTAAGAAACTTATCTCTAGAAAAGCTGTTACTTGTAGTGTATAAAATACTAAATCTATAGTATTTCTAAATCCATAGAATTTTATGTCTTGGTCATTTTCTTCATTAGCTGTAGTCGTATTTAGTTTATATATAATTCAGGTTTTCTTTTTCCCCATTGTTTACTTCTTCTTTTTGTATTTAGTCTATCAGTCAATAAACAGTATGTTGAATTTTATTTTTATTCTAACCATAATCAGATCTTATTAATTTTATTGAGTTACAATAGTAATTTATTTTATTTTTAAGAAACCTATCAAGTTATTCTTTCTAACTTTATGTCATTTATATATTATATACATACATACCACATTGTTATGTAAATACTTGAAAAAAATAGTGAAGATATCAAAGGATAGTTTAACATTTTGTGGCATATTAGCAACACTATCATTTTAATATTTGGAATTGCATGTCAGTCTATAGCTCATAATGGTTCATCTTCAGAGTTTTATGTTTATCCCTGCATGATATTTAGTAAATAACTTTATACTATATACTTAGATTTGAATTTTCAAATGTCATATTTTGCCTCTGTTAAAAAAATGGTTCAAGAATAATTTCTGAGACTTTGAGATCTTAAACTTTAAAATTTTAAGTGCCAAACTGTCTTTTCGTTTTACACAGGATGATAGCAAACAGGCACAGTTCTTAGCTCTGGCTGTTGTCTACTTCATTTCTGTTCTGATGGTTTCTAAGTATCGTGACATATTAGAGCCCCAGAGAGAGACAGCGAGAACTGGAAGCCAAGCTGCCAGAAACATCAGACAAGAAATAAATTCTCCAACAAGTACAGGTACTTAATATTTTTTAGTTACTTAGTTTTTCATCATTATTTTTCTTATTTCCCTCAACTTTTACATCCACATTTAAACTATACTTACTAATAATTATGTGATATATTTAGAAATGGTATATAAATATTAATTTGATACTCTAGACTATTATTAATCATAATGTGAATATAATGAATTAATATGAATTATTTTTTCTATAATATTTACAGTATTTTCATTTTATCACCTTAGCTTTGGTTTTACCATTTCTGTTAATACAAATCACTTAGTTATATCACTATAAGTAATAACATTCTTTTAATATATATACAGGTAATTCATATTTTAAATACACTGCTTTTTTTTTTTTTTTTTTTAAGACAAGGTCTCACTTTGTAGTTCAGGCTGGCCCTGAGCTCACTATATGGCCCAGGTAAGCCTCAAATCCAGCAATCCTCCTGTCTCTGCCTTCTGAGTGCTGGGATTACAGGCATGAGCCACCATGCCCCGCACTATGGTATGTGGTATTGATTGCTGGTGGGCATGAGTCACTACGCCCAGCATAATACACTGCTTTTTTAATCCTTATAAAAGTAGGATATCCTTATATAATTAAGAACAAAAATAAGCTAAAATTATAAATCCTTTTTGCCAAGGTCCAAGATAACTACATTCCTTCTTTCCTTTCTCACTCCCTCCCTTCCTACATTCTTCTTTCTATCTCTTCTCTCCCTCCCTCCTTCCCATCCTTCCTCCCTTCCTTCCATCATCACTTCTTCCTCCTTTTCTCCTTTCTCCATCACTTTTAATATCTATCTCCCACTTTCTTTTCTACTCCCCTTTTCTTTCTTATTTTGCTCTACACAATTATGTAGCTAAATAGTATCTCAATTTATAGGCATACATTTCAGATTTTGCAAAAATTGTGTAACAGTTATACAAAGTAGCCTCAACTAAAAATAAAAAAAACTTGTGGAGAGGTAACATATACAACAGTGAACCATCTTGAATCATGTTTTTTTTCTAACTTGCAAAACTTGCTTATCTTGCAGGAATTCTTGAAATAGCAGTTTTGCCTTTTTTGCTTAAAAACTGAAAACATATGTTCTAGCAACTAATATAATATCACAGGTTACCTTCAATAAGTGTGTTTCCTGCCAAGTGTTAATTTCCAGGTTGTTTCTCTGTTATGTACAGTATAACCTTGGTAACTCAATAATTATTTCATGTGCCCCTGATTAATTTGCACTTGCAAATGTCTCTCCTAAATATAAATGTATACATTAAATGAGTATTTGTAAAAGTGCATAGAAATTAGTGGTCAGATCTCTGCATCTCATTTTTCATAAGCTTATCTCATTTCATTTACCTCTTACTGCTGTTTTGGAGATAAGGATTACATTTTAACTATAATATTTTTGCTTTTGCATTTCATTTTTACTTTTTAACTTATAAACGTGATTATACATTTAATGCACTTTTGCTTTTAATTTATTCTGCAAATTAAGCATCATCCTCACAATCCAGTTTATGACTTCACCGCTTTGGATCATTTTAATTTTTTCTTCATTTTTTAATGTATTCCTGTCATATGTTTTTTAAAAGTAGTACAGTGAACTTGTGAGATCTGATTTCCCTGTATTTGTATATTTCTGTGCTACTAAAATTACTCTTGGCAAATGCATTATTTTTTTCTCTTAATACTTCTCTTCTACTTTAAAATACATTTTTTATTGTTAGTATTGTTTGCATGTTGTAGTAGTCAAGAATTGTCATGGATTTTAAGTGGACCATGTTGCAAGTTTTTACATGCTGCTACAAATTTGATTCCATGATTTTCTCCACAGTTGTGGTCATACCCTCTATCCCTCATCCAAGTTTGAACCATGGATTCCTTGCCAAGTTAATTCCTGAACAGAGCTTTGCCCACTCATTTTATAAAGGTAATATTGAACCTTGACCTCTTGACCTGCTTGACATTTCTATTTAATGAGTTCTTATAAATATATGCTTGCAATATAATTGTTTATAAATAAGTACACATAACCTCAGGTTTCATTGAAATAAAACATGTATTTATCCCTGTCTATTGAGAGCGAAGAATGCATTATGTCTCTATTCTGTTTTATCTCTTTAAGCATTATCTGCAAATTAAGGATACCTAATAAGATATATATTGATATGTATAATGGTGACTATCTAGAGATTTCAGAGTCACATCTTAATAGTGGGGTACATCACTACTGAAATGAAGGCTGTTCTAGAATCATTAGAGAAAAGTATTTAAAAAATGAGACTTGAAGGCCGGAGGGTTAGCTCAGTGGTTCCGGCGCCTGCCTCGCAAGCGCAAGGTCCTGAGTTCAATTCCTGGTAACCACATACAATGCTGGGCGTGGAGACTCACGCCCACCAGCAATCAATACTGCATACCACAGTGCTGGGCGTGGTGGCTCACGCCTGTAATCCCAGCACTCGGGAGGCAGAGACAGGAGGATTGCTGAGTTCGAGGCTTGCCTGGACTACATAGTGAGCTCAGAGCCAGCCCGAACTACAAAGTGAGACCCTGTCTCAAAAAAAAAAAAAAAAAAAAAATGAGACTTGAGAATATCAAAATAATCTATAGCTTACTTAACTCATAATCAGAGCAGTCTTAGTACCCTTTAAAACTGCAAAAAATGTTTCATAAAAATATTATTAAATGTTAAAATCCATTGGTACTGAACATGAAAAGGGGAAGGAAACTGTTGCATAGTAGAAGGGAAAAAGTGACAAACATTGAGACAATAGAAGTATTAAAATTATCAAAAAAGGACATTAAAAGGCCATTATAAGTATGTTCAAAATGTGTTTTAATTTAAATAAAAGCATGCTCATTATGAGAACTTGAAGATACAAAGAAAAATAACTAATTTCAAGTTTTAAGAGTTGAAATATATATTATATAAAATGATAATATCTCCAGGTAGGATAGATTAACAAGAGATTAGTAGCTGTAGAACAAAAGATTGTCATGGGCAGAATTCAGTGATAGCTCACTTACAAAATTTCTGGATGGAAGAGTATGATGTAGTTTTACTGCTATAATTGGTTATGTTACATAACACAAATACTTTAAGAAACAGTGAGTATTTAAATTGATCTGGCCTAGACTCATTATCTTTATGAAGGATGGATTTTTTCCACTGGTCACAGATCTCCCTGAAAGTAAAAAATTTGAAATGGGAAAACAATTGAATCAAGGACCTGAGAATAACTTGTAGGAGATAATAGGACCTTTTTCTGACTAACAGCTAGCAAAAAAGTAGTAGACCTTAGTCCTATAATAAGAAGGAAACAAAATCTGCCAATAATTGCAATGGGTTTGGAAGAGAACCTTGAGGTTCATTATATAAGCTCTGGTTTGATGCATTCCATAACTGGTTGATGATATGGAAGACCATCTTTGGAGCAAATAAGCTAGCTGAATATTTTTGTTACAATTTAATGAATATCTAGATAACTATTTTTTTATAATCAGGCAACCTTTGAACAGGTTGATGAAATGAAATAAAAATTCTTTTATTGCAGTTTTATTGCTAACCAGGCAAATAGAGTTATGAACTATATTAAACTAAGAAAAACACGTGGAATTTGTTTTTGAGTTAATGTATCTAAAGCACTCATAGTTATTAGAGTGTATTCTGAAGTAGTTGGCCTAATTTAAGAAGAGAACATTGGAATCAGTGTATTTTATCAAGAAAATCTTGCTGTGGTACCAGTTTTAGGCGAAGAACCATCAGCTTAGGGACTGTTGTTTCTAGCTAGATGTCCCCCGAGAGCCTTTTGTACTCATAGGCAAGGCTTTTGGAAAGTGATTGGATTAAGGGACATGTAACTGACTTGCTGTTAAGAGGAGCAGCCTAGTTGGAAAAGGTAAGAGGCATGTGGCTTGGACAGCATATCTTCCTTCCTGGTTCTTCCCTTATTTTTCTGCTTCTGGACTTGCGTGAGCTAAGTATCTGTTCGTCCTCCTTGCCCGTTTCATGCTGTCCTGCCTTTGAGTTAGCCTACTGTAAACTGAAATGTATGCCAAAACAAACTACTACTTAAACGGGAGTTATCAAATATTTTGTCCCAGAAACAAAGAAAGTAACTGAAAAAGGGACATAATTAAAAAAAAAAAAACCTGAATCATTCAAGGCTTAACTGGTATGTTTGCTATTATTCTCTTTACCATGTGGCAATACGGCAGCAAGTTAGAACTGCTATTTTATGCTGTAGTGTAGTGGTTATGGTGGACAGATGTTTGTGCTGGTGATTTCAGAATTACAAAGTAAGCTCATAGTTGTTTCTACAGGGTGATAAACCAATTTGCTTTCACGTTTTAAAGATAAATTAGATTGACTTTTTACCATATTTTAAAAATACTCATGAACTCTGCTTTCAAACAGTGGAAGGATTACATTATTTTCTGTATAAACATGATTTCCACAAAACAAAAGGTAGCATCTAAAAGAGATACAATTACTATGATATGTTTTATAGTAATTAAATATCTTATCCTTAGCCTTGAATTTACTTCATTCATCCTTAGAAAGTCATCACCTTGTGTCTGTTTGAAAAAAATACTTTTCCTCCTGGTAATAGGGCATCCATACATAGAATGTTCATGGATCTGGAGTCCTTTTCATTCATTAAGGCATAATGTATATTTTTATTTTAAGTAGATAAGATGAAATAATTGGTACTGGTACTGGTCATTGAGGATATATCTTGTTTGTGCATTTGTTTTTGTGATATTAGGGATCAAACACAGGAGCTTACACATGTAGACAAGCACTAAATTCTTAAGCTACTTCAGATCTAAGATATATTGTGAAGTTAATTCCTAGCTTTTATTTTCTAGTTTCATTCTGAATAAAAAATTAAAATGCATATCTCTGAATTTCTGTTTTATCAGCTACCTCTGTGATACTTTTTTTTTCTTCTTATAGTGCTTTTGAAATAAAACAAAGCAGGTTAGATGTGTCCTGTTCTCATGAATTGCACTACTACTAGTACAGTTTGGATTACATAAGTTAGAAAAAAGAAGGTTCAATATTTATATTCCCAGTGTTGGTTCAAACCTTTCATAGAGAAATTTCTTTTAGTAACAAACTATAGAACTGACCTCTGAAAAGTATAGCCTTAGACATTTCTTTTAGGAAATAGTATTTTGCCAAAAATTTTTACTTGCTTATTATATGTAATGAAGAGAAATTCTAATAGCAGTTGTTCTTTTTGTGCTGTCATCCTGTTCTTTGGTATAATACTGTATTTACTTCCTTTCTTCTACTTATAAAAATTGGCTTATTAGAATTTGTACTTCATGGGGTAGAAATGGCTATTGTATTTCTATGTAACTTATGCATTTGTGGTATACAACATTACACTATATTTCTATTTCTTGTGGAATTATTAAATCAAGTCACCAGTTAATATCTTTGTCATCTCATGTACTTGTTACTTTTGGGGAATTGTCACACATTTAATATTATCTCTGCTTATTTTCAAGCATACAGTAAGTTACTAATATTAGTTACCATGCTGTGAAATACATGTTTAGACTTTACCTAACTGGAACTTTGTAACTTTTGACTGACGTTTTCCAGCCGCGAGTAGCCACCATTGTAATTTCTATTTCTTTGAGTTTAAACTTTCTTAAATTCCACATATGAGTTGAGGCAGTGTGTTGGTGTTTTCTTTGCCTGGCTTATTTCATTTAACTGAAGGCCCCTTTGTTCATTCATATTGTTACAATTGAGAATAATGTATTATTTTGTGACAAAAATATCGATAATATATGCATACATACCATGTTTTTATCAAGTTAACACTTGGAATGATTCTGTATCTTAGCTAATTGTGTAGTGATACAATAAACAGATTGGTATTAGAATAAAAATGAAAATACAGTTTTCATTCCCTTGTAGTTTGGATATGTACCCAAAAGTAGAGTTGTTATATTGTACAATAGTTCTGTTTTTAACTTTTTGAGGAATCTCCAAACTATTTTATATAATTCTTTTTTTTAATTGAATTCTTTATTGGTACAATTTATATACATCTCAAAATCACATATAACATTGGGAAATTTGTACCAGTATATGCCACAAGTTAATTCTCATTTTTACCCATATTCCTACCCACTCCCCACTCCTCCCCCCTTTATACATGCTCTTTTATTTTCTTTCTGTATCATATTTATTCCTTCCCCTCATCACATTCCCACACCAAGATTCCTATAGAAATATTCCACTCTATTAAAGCTGTCCTACTTTTCTATAATTCCTATGTTAATTTATATTTCCACTTAAAGAGTGTATGTATAGCTAAATAGGATTCTTTATTGTTTTTTTGATACTTTCTGTTGGTATATAGAAATGATACTGATTTTTTGTATGTTGGTTTTATGCCTTGCTATTTTACTAAATTCTTTTATTATTGCTGTTTCCCCCCAGCGGAGTCATTAAAATTTAATATAAATACATACACATGACATTCCCAATACAGACATCTTAACTTCTTCCTTCCCAGTTTGTCTTTCTTTTTCTTCCCACTGCTGTAGCTAGATCTTCAGTACTAGGTTGAATAGAAACTGTTTTATGTCACCATTATATTTCTAGTGCTTTGCTTGATGTTTGAAAATAATCATAGAAATATGTTTATAAAGCAAATGAATAAATTAGTGAGAGAAGTGTTTATGTAAATTGATTTAATGGTAGTCTAAAAAATTTAATCAATAAGCATGTTAAGATTGAAAATTTTGGGGCCAGAGCTTTAGATCAGTGGTTCTGCTGACAGCCTAGCAAGCGCAAGGTCCCTGGTTTGATTCCCAGTAACTACATGCAGTGATATGATATTGGCTATGGTGACACACACACCAGCAATCAGCATCACACCCCACAATGCTGGGCATGGTGGCTCACATTTGTAATCCCAGTGCTCAGGAGGCAAAGGCAGGAGGATTGCTGAGTTCCAGGCTTGCCAAGGCTACATAGTGAGCTCATGGCCAGCCTGAACTACAAAGTGAGACCCTGTCTCAAAATTAAAATAAGAAAGAAAAATAATTTTTTTGATAGTTTGTCATACAAATTATAGAATCTTCATTAATTTTATAAGAAAAATTTAATATTTAGATGAATTTACAAATGTCATTAATTTTCCTCTAATTTATGACAAGGGAAATGAATAAAAGAAGATAAAATGTACTGGTACAACAGTAGACATTCCATAAAATATCTGTAAATAGGGTAGAACATTCTATTTATCAGTTAATATATAAGCATTCCATACAATATAAATATACCTTTTTAATTAAACAGAACTGGAATTATTAAGTATCATCTAGCAGAGTTTCCATATCATAATATATATAGTAATATATACTAATGGAAAATGTAGAAGAAAACCAAAGAGTTGACAAACAATAAAAAGAGAAAGTACATTACAAATAAGGAAATTTTTTTCAAGTATAGTAATAATCAAGTAAATTGATATATGAATAAAAAAGTTATCATAATTTGCCAGAGTGGACAGAATTTTGAATGTTGATAATATATATACTTTATATGGCATATACACTTTCATAGTCTTTATTCAGTAATGTTTTATTTTAGAATTTTATGTAAATAAAAAAATATGATCAGTTTAAATATAAATGTATCTACTATTCAAATTTTAGTTATTGCATAATTAGAAACAATCACCAATATTTATTAACTTACTGTA
This sequence comes from Thryonomys swinderianus, assembly GCA_004025085.1. Lineage (NCBI taxonomy): Eukaryota > Metazoa > Chordata > Mammalia > Rodentia > Thryonomyidae > Thryonomys > Thryonomys swinderianus. The sequence goes on along the minus strand of PVIC010000122.1, from coordinate 53,602 downwards.
CTTATATAACACATTTTCATTTTCCCAGAGATGTTAATTTTCTCTTGCTTTTAGAATAAGTTAAATAATAAATATTCTATGGTTACATCATAATTTATACATATTTTAATATATTGTTACTAATATAATTTTCTTAATGCTACTGAGTAATCATATTGATTATATTATGTATTTGTTATTTAAATTTGAAAACCTGTTCAAGTATACTAGCAATCATTTTTTCAAAAATTTCGTTCTATCTCAAAAAATCATTTAAAATATTATAAATATTTTAAGCAGTAAAATTGAAATATTTTCTCCAAAAATTCTTTTATTAACTTTATGATTCCTTTGTCACATATTTTCTGAGCAAATTAAGGATTTCCTACTATGGACTAGGTACTGATGATAGATAAAAGTGGACAAATGTCTCTACCTCTGTGAAGCTAGCAGTCTAGCTAGGGAAATATACTTTGTAAAACCACACACTTAAATATATAATTGTAAATTGTACTTTATCCTAAGGAATACATCTTAAGATTATAGACATTGATCATTTAACAACCAAGTTAATGTCCTTTGACTGTCGATTAGATGAGTTGATTGGTAAATTAGGAATTGTACGTAGTATGTACATTTCAATATTTAGAATAAATAAATGGTAAGATGATACTCCAGCTTGATGAGTACTTTAACTGCTCTTATATGCAGTACTGTCATTATAGCAGAACATAAAACTAGAAGATTGTAGTGTATAGTATGGTCAGCAGTAATCACCACGCTGTATAACCAATGTTTACAAAAATGATGTTGAAACTCTGCAAGTAAGATTCACAAAGCAATCCCCCCCAAAAAGAAAGAAAGATGGGCAGTAAATTTGACTGCCCAGTTTTAAATATAAACAACACATGTTGGTCATACATCTGAATAGTCATTACACAGATAGGTTGTTATATGAAAAATATCTGTATTGTGAAAAAAACATAGTTTGAGGAATGGAAATGCCACTTTAGATATGAATTTCTGCTAAAAAACAAACTATAACTGAGTTAGGTTGGGGAAATATTAGGGGCATTTATGGGAGCACATTGTTGAAAACAACCACATATTCTGAAATATGTTGGTTGGTATCTCTCTGGGACGTATGTTGGTTAAATATAATAATGAAGAAAAAAGGGGAATTGTCTGACCTTACATAGTCGTATAGGAGTCAAATCATGTATAGGATGTAAAAATCTGTGTTAAGGCTCTAGTTTTAAACTAAGTAGACTGTTTTATTTATTTATTTTGGTGACACAAGTTACCACTGACTTAAAAACCTAAAGCAATCTTACAGTGCTGGTCAGATGTCCAACATTGGTTTCAGGGAAATTAAATTCTGGTATATTAGTCTGCATTTCTTTCTGGACTCCTCAGAGCATTATGCACTTTGCTTTATTTTTCCATTTTTAAGAGTTGACCCATATTCCTTGACTCATGGGCTCTTTCCTCTGTGTACCAGGAATGTGCATTTCTTTTCTTTTTTTTTTTTTTTTTTTTTTTTTTTTTTTTTTTTTTTTTTTTTTTTTTTTTTTTTTTTGAGACAGGGTCTCACTTTGTAGTTCAGGCTGGCTCTCAACTCAGCTATGTAGCCCAGGCAGACCTCGAACTCAGCAATCCTCCTGTCTCTGCCTCCCGAGTGCTGGGATTACAGGCTTGAGCCACCACGCCTGGCACAGAATGTGCATTTCTTAGAGCATTCTTTTCTGTTACACCTGCACACAGGCAGGGAAATGCTTCCACTTCCAAGGATTCAAGAGGTTATATTAAAATCAATACTTTCTCCTTCTTATAACCCTTACAGTTATTGTTCCTCTTGCCATATGAAGCACATATTTTCAGGTTATGGGATTTAGAACTTGGACATTTTATTTTGGGGAGGATGTTATACTGCCTACTACAAATGTGACAACCTGTTTTACAGTTTTAAAAGTACATTCTAATTACAGTTGAAAACATAGTGGAAGGTATGAAGGGGAATCTAGATTAAACCATGAGGAGATTGTTGCTTTTTAGGTAAGAGATGCTATTGCTTAGTAGTAGAGTGTAGGCGCAGTAGGAAAGCCTGAGAGAAGACTGTAAGTTGAAGGCCAGCCTGGTCAATGTAGACACTCCTTGAAAATTAAAAACTAAAAGGGATGGAGACATAGCTCATTGTAGTTCCCTACACATGAGCTGCTGTTTTCCTTCCCATTACTAAATACAAAAAAGGGAAATAAATTGGATATGAACTTTGAAGGTAAAATTAATATGAAATGGTAATAGGCTGGATGTAGAACTTAAGGAATGTGAAGTTTAAAAGAGCACCCCTGAGTATCTAGTCAGATATAGTGAAACAGTTAAAGGAGCACCTAATAAAGTAGGCAGGAATGACGGTGGATAAAGTAGAAGAGGAGGTGAAAGATTCTATTAATTTTAAGATGTCTGAAGGGATTACCTCAGTTTCAAGACATTACAAATTACCTCAGTACCAAGACATTCCAAATGATGATTTGACAAGTTTTGTGATCCTTAAAACATATTCAAGAGATTGTCTTCTGTATGTATTTCCTGTAACTCAAAAAGAGTAGCTTATTTGTTGGAAGTATTGTGAAAAACTAACAAGTAGTAAAGCCATAATTGGAGTTTTTTATCAATTTATTTACTTTGCCTTTTTGTTCCGAGTGCCGGTAGGAATAAGAAATATCTAGAGTATCCAAGGGCTGGAAATGATAAGGGCAATTTTACAAGACAGAAAAAATTTTTAACGTGGGAAGAACAAAAGAAGATAGATTGTAGCTGTAAGTGAATAGAAGGTATAACTGAAGAGTACTTGAGCACTCTGTTTTCTGAATTTTTATGATAAAAACAATGGTAGCAGAAAGTACAGAAATTTGTTGTGCAGTATTATTATGCATTATTTGTATATTGTGTTCTTTGATTAACACTGTGATGCATGTGTGATTATATCCCATTTTCCAGATAAAGGAATAAGGCTGAGGAAAGATAGTTTACCCTAAGGAATGTACAGTAAATTCTTTAGTAAACTTCAGTCTAAATTTTAAAGCATGAACTGAGTCATTATATAATAGCTAAATTGTTAAATTATCTAATTGAGCCAGGCGTGGTGGCTCACGCCTGTAATCCCAGCACTTGGGAGGCAGAGACAGGAGGATTGCTGAGTTCGAGGCTTGCCTGGACTACATAGTGAGCCAGGGCCAGCCTGAACTACAAAGTGAGACCCTGTCTCAAAAAAAAATTATTTAATTGATATCATTAGGGTGATAATATGTTTTGGCTCTATAATGTTTTTCTGCAATTCTAGGAAAGTTCTAGGTAGATATGTTAACATTTTTGGCTTCAGTTACACTCAAGAAATGGATGCAACACTTCAATAGTTGGGTTTTTTTAATTGAAAAGGAAAGAAATAACAAGCAAGAGCAAGAAGAAAGTACAGTATGTGTATATGAATACTTTATGAGCTTTTTTTTTTTTTTTGAGACATGGTCTCGCTTTGTAGTTCAGGCTGGCCCTGAGCTCACTATGTAGCCCAGGTAAGCCTCGAACTCAGCAATCCTCCTTTCTCTGTCTCGCAATTGCTGGGATTACAGGTGTGAGCCACCACTCCCAGCACTGTGGTATGTGGTATTGATGGCTGGTGGGCATGAGTTCCCCACGCCCAGCATTGTATGTGGTTACCAGGAATTGAACTCAGGACCTTGCGCTTGTGAGGCAGGCACCAGAACCACTGAGCTAAATCTCTGGGCCCCTATAAAAGCTTCTTGATAATTTATTCAAAGCATTAAAGTTGAAGCTACATTAAAATTTAAGTTTCAAATAAAATTTGGAGGCAAGATTTTTCATAGGAAATGAACTAAGGATTTGCATAACACTGGTTCACCAAAAAAAGCAATGAGAATACTGGCAAATGTCAAATTAACTTTTTATTAGTTCTCTGGAACATAATTAAGGTTAACAACAATTTGGAGTGTATTAGATATGGGAAAATTGTGGTATATTCTCAAAAACAACAAGCTTAATTAACAGATTCACAGTGGGGGTGTAATTCCTATGTCCTTCTGGTGTGCCCTTGAATCACTGGTGGTTCATGCATGACTGTCTCATCAGGGTACTTACACAAGTGGTACTAGTGTTATGGAATAGTGTTTCATATACCAAGGTAGCCTATGCATAGACCACCTGCAAATTAACAAATCATTATATAAATAATTGGAAAAACAATTCAGTATAGTTCAATCATTTTTATCTATGTAAACTGAACTTTAGAGATGATTTCAAATATTCTAGGTGCTTTTTCCTCTTGAAAGTTAAGGTTAATTTTTATGTAATTTAATCTCACCTTAGAGGATTTAATATGTTGGTTACATTCAATTTTTTCTTGTTTCAGTGTAAGTTAAAGTGATTTAGATTACTTAATATAACCGCCTGAAGAGTAAATTTGTAAGATAATTTATAATTGTTATAAAAATAATTTCCTGATACTGTGCTCTCACAGGACTCAGTTTTGAAATGTCAGATGATTTTTGAACAAATAGGTTAAGTTAATATGTATTGAAAAAATAATAAAAATAGATATCTTAATACAGTATATTATTGCATATTGAAATATATTGTCACAAATTCTTTCTTACATGGTTTGTTTTCTTTATTCTACTGTAATAACATTTTACCAATAACATCAGATTTTTTTCCTTGCAAGACTTTTTTTTTGGGGTGTAATTAATTTTTTTCAATTACAGAGACACCTGGTGCATTTCCAGATACTATAAAGGAGAAAGAAACTTCAACTCCTGGTGAGGATATTCATCTAGAAAGTTCAATTCCTCATACAGATTCAGGAATTGGAGAGGAACAAGTGGCTAGCATCCTAAATGGGGCAGAATTGGAGACTCCTGCAGGCCCTGATGCCATGAGTGAGCTGTTATCAACTTTGTCATCTGAAGTGAAGAAGTCACAAGAGAGCTTAACTGAAAATCCCAATGAAATGTTGAAACCTGCACCTTCCATATCTAGTATTAGTCAAACCAAAGGAATCAATGTTAAGGAAATACTGAAAAGTCTTGTGGCTGCCCCCGTGGAGATTGCAGAGTGTGGTCCTGAACCTATCCCATATACAGATTCAGCACTGAAGAGAGAAGCTCATGCTATTCTTCCTATGCAGTTTCATTCCTTTGACAGGTAGGTATTAGAGTTATTATTCACAAAGTTCTATCTGTAGAAGAAAAATTAAACTGTTAATGTAAAAAATTAGAATGGTCTTAAAAAGCTTAATATAGATTTTCGTTACAAAGACCATCAAAGTAATTGGTCATCCTGATCTCATGATGAAGCATTTTAATAAATACGTCATACATAATAAATATATCAGGGCTGGGGATTTAGCTCAGAGGTTGCAGCGTCTGCCTGGCAAGCACAAGGTCCTGAGTTCGAATCCCGATAACCACATACCATAATGCTGGATGTGGTGACTCACACCTACCACCAATCAGTACCACACAACACAATGCCAGGCGTGGTGGCTCACACCTGTGATCCCAGTATTTCGGAGGCAGGGACAGGAAGATTGCTGACTTTGAGGCTTGCCTGGGCTACATAGTAAGCTTAGGGCCAACATGAACTACAAAGCAAAACCCTGTCTCAAAAAAAAAAAAAAAAAAAAAGGAGGCTTCCATAGATATGGCAGCTCACCTTGAATTGGAAGTAGGGAAACTCACATTCTGGTTATAGACGATTATGAAGGGAATATAATACATTGGAGAAATCCTTTTGCTCTTTGCATTTAATTATTTTATGTGTAAAATGGGCAAGGAGATAGGCAAAATCTAAGACCTTTTTTTATTCTATAACTCTATTTTAGTACTGTACAATACAGCAATTGTTGGAATTTAAATAGCTTGTTCTAAGTAATGAATTTGATTTTTAAATGGATATATATTGAATTTTTTAAAGTTTGAGATCATCTTATGGATTTGTAGTGTCATATAAAGTCATATTTTATGATACGTATTTGAAAGTAAATACTTTCAAAGAGCATTTTAGCATTCGAGATATATAAATTATTACAGCCTGGATATCTACATTTAAATATTGAGTCATTCCAGAATTTGTCAGGAATGACAAATCTTTCTGTTTCACAATAAATAGAATAAAATGATAGTTCAATGAAGCAGAATATCATTTTATAAATAATATGTTCATGTAATGTATCTTGCTACTGTAATGCATGTGCAACATTAAAACTTATTTAGTCACTGATTACTAACAATAGTACTCTACTTAATTTTTACCACTAGGATTATTGCATATTGCAAATTATGGTTTTCTATGTTAATGCATAAACTAAAGAATGTGTTACTTTAACATCTGAATTAAATCAATGTTTAAGACATTATCATACTCCAAATTTATATGTACTATACATATTTTATTATATTTCATTTATATATCTTTCTAGACAAGTGTTTTTAGTTTTAGAGAATCAAGATTAAGGAAACCAAATGTTTCTTAAAGTCATATGTGCAAGTAAATATTTAATGAAATATAACATTTTATATGACTTTCTTTAAAATGGCCAAATTAATTTGTTAGAACAATAAAGAGTAATTTTTTAGAATTTAGGGGTGAGGTTGGCAATAAAGCCACAGAGGCAGGAAGCATTATCTTTTTCAATTCACAGATATAGTTTAAACTTCACCTATGAACACTTAAGCAGTATTTTACATATATGTCTTGAAACTTTGTTGTATATATTAAATGGTATTAGTTATATAGAACATAAAGTTGAAAGTCAGTTCTTCATTGAATTTAGAGTATGAGGAAATAATTCTAAAAGGTTAGATTTTTTGTGTGAGATGTTTTAAAAAGTGAAAAATGGTGGAACTATAAAATACAGAACATTTTTCTCTTGTTTGTTGTACATATAATTATTTATATGTTCATTCACGAAGTTATTGTTCCTTATGACACTTATACTATATTGACGTTCTCTATTTAGGGTTTGCATCATGTTCCCAGAATATATTTGTATGTGTGTTTATGACTTTTAATCAAAATTTTTTCAAATATGGGTACTTCTGAATATCCATAAACCTGTATATATAAATGCTACAGTAATACAAGGACATTTTAAGTTTTGTGTCTCTTTATTTAAAATTACATTTTTAAATTTTATTAAGATGCAAACTATTAAAAAAGAAAGTATTTAAATTTACTGGAATAAAACTGAAATGAAATAATTTCTTTTAATTTGAGTTATTATTTTTTATACTTTAAAGGAGTCACCTGAGTGCCAGTATTTTAGCTATATAAAATTTGTTACATGTTTGAAAATGTTACTTTAAATTTTGTTCTTGGTAGCATTTGTGTAAAATGCAATAGGAGCAGAATCATTTCTTTAAATTGTATAAAGAGAAATGAAATGGAAGAGCACAAAACATATTTCACTTCTTTTTAGGAAAAGAATCTCCAGTGTAGTTAATATATGCAGTAGCTCAAGTACTATCAAATGTAAATGATGAGGTGATATTGATGAAAGGAGGGGATTGAGGTCTCAGGGGGCACCAATGACGGATTGAACAGAAGCGGCCTTGCACTGCACGTAACTCAAGTCTGTCGTCTTCAGTGCTCAAAGCCATAATGGGAGGTGGCAGTCTGAAATGAGTTGCCACGGCAAAGAGTATTATTTTTGAAATGCTTTCACACAAATCACTAGGCCCTGCATACAACTTAGTTTCATGCTTTAATGTCATCAGGAGGCACAAATTGGTGTGTCTAATTGTTTGCCACCTGCCAGCAAAATGAGCTGCCAGCCAGCCAGACGGGTTTGATTGTCTGTCAGCCATTCAATAGATTGAGAGTGACAACATCAAAAATTTAACTTCAAACTCTGAAGCTTTGAGCAGCTTTTCAGAGGCATCATCCCCACAAGTGCTTCTGGACCACTGCATTTTTCAATTATATTTCCAGTGTATTGCTGCTACTTGCCTTATCTGTCTTAAGATAACTCTAATAACATTATGATGTAAATAAACATATTTCTGAAGCACTCTAGTCTGAAATCTAAGATATAGCATGTCTTTTAACTTCAGATTGAATTCGTTGAAATATGATCCAAAATGACAGACTTTCAAATGAAAGTTCAGAATGCTACTAGTTTCAATTACAAAATTATAATGGGTCTAGTTTTACCAATAAAGTATTTTTCATTTTTAATCTTTAGTTGAAAAATAGATGCAAACTCAGTGGGTCTATTTTTTGTAGTTGTATTTCCTAATATTGTACAACTATGATAAAAATCATGTATAATTTTGTTTTTGTTAACCAGTTGTATTTTGAAAGTAATTTTTAAAATGACTGAAAAATTTGAGTTGTTAACATATTTGCATAGTTTGTTTCTCCCTATATAAAGTGGAACATTGATAAATCTCAGTATTTTAAATTTAAAATATTTCCATTAAGGAAATCACATTAGATTTTAGGAATATTTTGTCTAGGGTAAACATTTCTTTTATAATTAAACTGTTCATCAGATAGTATGTGAACTATTGTGGTTTTCTAGTTATATACAAAATGCTTATTCCTCTTATTTAATCATATTATCTAAGTTTTAAGTGCATATTTTAATTACACTGAGCAATCCTATCGAATGTATGTTTATGAAATATAAAAGTGCTAAAGATCCTACAGTACTGTAGTACAGAGGAAATACAATCATGAGCATTTTTTCTACATTTCTATTACTGTGAGATATGGAGAAATATTATAATGGGTTTTTTTCCTAACAGAAAAGCTTAATCTTAGCATGCACATAAGTTGTTAAATTCTTCAACAATACTCTTGATAAATTTTCATATTGATCCATAGTTCATTAAATGTTCTAGCTGAGCTATTAATTTGGCTTTATTATGACTAGCACTCCTATATTTCTCTGAATCACCAGCTAAGCTTTACGATAACTTCCTAAGTAGAAACTTAATCCCTGGAAATCCACATCAATCTTCTGAAAATCTTGTGTCTATTTATGATTTAGCTCAGTTTTAATTTCCTAGTGTTGCCTGATACCACACTTAGTTTAGACAAAAGAAGAAAAAAAAGAAGATGGTATACTCTTCAGTATAATTTGTTATATTTTTAAAACTTGTGAGGTAGTATAGCTGTCTTACAATAGTGTTGCTTCTTAAACATTACTTCTACATAATTTATATTTCCTCCCTTCTTATTTTACAAACTTGCTTATTCTAAAATTACTGAGTTTCACGGATTTAAACTATTATCTTCAGGTTTTCAATATCTTTCATTTTTATTTCATACTCTTAAAAAGACCATCTTTGGTATAAGATTTATTTTTTAAATAATATAAGAGCAATTTATACTTAATACTGGCATAACATATAAGCTTAAAATAGGGTTTTTTCTGTATATTCATTACCTTTTTAATACTGGTTTTAGTGATAAAAATGAAAATGCAGGGTAAACAATAAATTTGTCATAGAATTGTTAGGATCTCCTAAAACTGATTTCCTGAAACATAGAATTCAGTAAGAATGATAATTACTGTGAGGATTTCACCTTTTGTTTGCAGCTTTATATGTTTTTTAAAAGGTATTTTGATTGAATCTCTTTAAAGGTGACCAAGTAAATGTAGCCAGATTGGTTACAAATTTAGCAAGTTTACAGTTCAGATTTTATATTTCTATCCACTGTAATCTCTACTTTTAATTATGCTGAGTGTGTTCTGAATGTTTATATTTAATAATATTTTATACATGGAGAAAATAATTCGGATAAAAGGATCATTATGTGTAATCTGTCAAAAATTTTATATCTATATGCAAAATCTGCCAACTTGAGTTTATTTCCCAGTATTCCCTGATCAATGATTACATGCCAGTTGCCTTTTAAAGACATATTTAAACTCTAAAATCTACATTAATCTTTGCCAAATAAATTTTAGTAGGCATTATATGCTAAGGTTTTTTGAATGGGAATAGTACTGAGGATTGAAATCTGAGGCCTTTCCACTGATGAAGTTGGGTTCGTGAGTTTGAAAATATTTTTAAAAACAAAAAACAGAGAGAGTGTGTGTGAGAGAGAGAGAATGTGTGTGTGTGTGAGAGAGAGAGACAGAGAGAGAAAGAGACAGAGAGAGACGAGACACGGAGGGAGGGAGAGAAGGAGGATGGGAGGGAGAGGCAGAAACAGGAGGAAGAGGGAGGAATGAAGGTAGGAGGAGGCAAAATTGTATGCTGTGTTTATCTGCCATACATAGCAGGAATAGAATTTGTAGTAAACCTGTTTTTTGTTCTTTCTTTGTTCTTTTCTCTTTGCAGAAGTGTCGTGGTGCCTGTCAAGAAGCCACCTCCAGGTAGTTTAGCTGTGACCACTGTGGGAGCTGCCACTGCAGGAAGTGGGCTGCCAACAGGCAGCACTTCTAATATATTTGCTGCCACTGGAGCAACACCAAAAAGTATGATTAATACAACAGGTATTGTCCTTATATATTTTTGTGATACCTCATCTTTTTCTTTCTGTTTTCTGTATCTTCAGTTTTTCTTATTTGATCTTGAAAGTTAAAATAAAACATCCTAATTATTTAAGATTATCTCAATCTTAAGGTTACATTTTTATGGTACATTTCAGAACTAATCTGTAGTTCAAGGATACAGTTTCTAATGATCATTTTAGGGAACAGTATTGGTTTTTGTTTTGAGTTTTCTCAAAACAATGTTCTTTATTTTAGAGGTAAAATCAAATTACTAAAAGATATTAGGGGAGCAAAACTAGTTTGAATATTGATTTTGATATTTAACAACTAGTAAATTGTATCAAGGATATCAAGGTGGTGGCCAGAGATTTAGCTCAGTGGTTCCGGTGCCTGCCTCCCAAGCACAAGGTCCTGAGTTCCATCCCGGTGACCACATAGAATGCTGGGCGTGGTGACTCACGCCCACCAGCAATCAATACCACATACCACAGTGCCAGGCGTGGTGACTCACGCCTATAATCGCAGCACTCGGGAGGCAGAGGCAGGAGGATTGTTGAGTTCCAGGCTTGCCTGGGCTACATAGTGAGTTGAGGGCCAGCCTGAACTACAAACGAAAGCCTGTCTCCAAAAAAAAAAAAAAAAATCAAGGTGTGTTATAAATGTTAGTAACATAACACAAATTTGGCGACATTTACTGATTGAATTCCAATATATATTCTTTGCTAAATCCCCTATGGGAAAGCATAGCTCCCCTAAGAGCCTTGATGATATGCAAGAGCCTCAATTTGATTAAAAGTACATGTGAATAAGAACCATTGTTTGACGATTAATTTATATACTTAGATTACAACTGTATCCAATTCATATTTAAACAACTTCCTAATGATTCTAGAGACCAAAAATTCCAATTCTCTATAAATTTTAAAAGCCTGCCTAAAATATAATTTTTTTAATTTCTAGAAATGTTCCTGTTGATTATTAGCTAAATAAATCCTTACCCAAATCTTTGTGATTCCATTTTAGGTATTTATACAGCGCAAGATGATCCCTGACTTTTCTTCCCTGACTATACTAGTCTTCTCTTCTCCAAACTGTATACCCTTGAACTTTTCCATTTATTACCATTACTTAGATTCTTCCCATTTTTATTAGTTTCATAGCTCTTCTATGTACCTCTGTATCTATCTTGTTTATCATACCACCTGAGTCTGACATATCATGAGCAACACATTTATGGGTTGTAGTAAGTAGAATGTATGCTATTAAACATATATATATATATGCATATTTAACTAAATAAACATAATTATGGCACTGAGTGAAAGAATATAACATCTTTGGCTTAGCTACATTATAAATAAATACATATGTTTTGACTTACAATGTTGAAGCCTTTCCAGGGTTGCACTTGTATTCTTTATATTCCTTTGGTTTTATAGAAGTAGAACTAAAACACTTCCTCATACTAAAATATATACTTCAAAAATGTTAAAGTTTCTAAAATATGCCAGTGTTGTAAAAAACGTAGTGTTATATATTGAATAAAGTTCTTATTTTTCTTAAGTCTTAAATAAATGAAAAGTTATATCACATCTTATATGAGACCTTTGTATTTTCTGATGTAATAATTAATAGATACAGAAAATATAGTAGACAGAAGTTTAATGGTAGTATAAGATATGTTATAACAAAAAATAAACGTAAGTGATAAACTTCCTCCTTAGAAATAAAGATTCTAGATCTATAAATTGCAGACCAGCATCTGAAATTGACATACTGTCCAGTTTAGGTGTTGGCATATAGAAGCTCTATAAATATTATCATGGAAATCCCAGGAAGCAACTCAATTTTATGGGAATTAGTATGAGGTATGATATGTGTAGGAACACTAGATGTCTCTCAACTCCACAGCTATTTAATATTCTAACATGGCATATTATAGAAAAAATATATTCTAAAATGGCATCTTCATATCATTGAGAACTCATTCTAAATTCAGATAGTTATCCTCCTTTTAGCTCTGCTTAAGGAATCATTTTATCAAAATGAGCATTTGATGCTGCAGAGCCACAAAATTATGTCCAGAGAGTTCATTGTAAATTATATCTTAGATAAGGAAAACTTAAACTATTGCAATATAAAAATACAAAGATGTAAGATTTTCACATTTAAATTTGCATTTTGTATCAGCTTCATTTTATCCAGAATATTTTCATTTGTTTACATATTTATTGCCCATTTTATATTACAGTTATATTATTGTTAGATTAATATAAATAAAGTTTTAATTCAACAGTTGTCACTTAAAATTTGTAATTTGTTTCTATAATAATAGCTAAATATTTATAATTGTCAAATATTTTGCAATTCAGATGAGTGATTCTTTGAAAATCAATAGTAATGTTTCACTTTAAATTATTGAATTAAGTAAATTTACATTCAAGACTAAAATTTGTTATTTTGGGAACAGGTGCTGTGGATTCAGGGTCCTCCTCCTCTTCCTCCTCTTCTAGTTTTGTGAATGGTGCTACCAGCAAAAATCTTCCAGCTGTACAGACAGTTGCCCCAATGCCGGAAGACTCAGCTGAAAACATGAGGTATGCAGAGCTGTGTCTTATTCTCTCTTTTTTCTTTAAACTTGTAAGACAGTAAGTAACTGATACTTCAGTATAGTTAAAATACATAAAAATTCATTGGTTATGCATTTTCATTATATTTCATAATTATACCACTTTAATGTTTTGGCTAGTTCTCAAAATCAGTGTGACTATACTTCAAAGTACAAAAGCAGAGATCTTGAGTGATTTTAAAACATTGGTTGCCGGATTTACAAACTGTCATGTAATGTGTGTCAGTGTGTCCCGAGTTAAAACATGCACAGGGGGTAAAATGGTAAGATTGAACATATTTGTGTAATTATAAGTTTATTGTACAAACTTTCAAAATAAATCTTTGAAACTGTGTACAATATGTATCATTGGAATAAGCAAACATCGTTTTACAAAAGAGTATTCCTAGGATGGTCTGGTCTTCATTCCTGAAAAAGACCTAAACAAACAAAAAAACAGAAACCTCAAGAGAGGATATACTTCAACATAATGAAATCACCATTCAAGTTAATAAATAACCTTTTAGAAGGACTGTATCTAGAAACTTCTGCCTTGGCCTTCTTTGCCAGTCATTGTTCTTCCTTTCTTCAGATTTCTTACCCTGATATTTAATCCTAGAATAGATTAGTCTATTGAACTCTTTATGAAAATTTAAAAACAGTCAAGTATTCCTTTGTCTGTGGCTTCTTTTCTTCAACATTAGATTCATTAAGCATATCCATATTACATGTAACAATAGTTAATTTATACTTACTCTACCTCTGTTCTTATGTGTATTGTCATTTTAATTCATTAACTGATGCTACCTAGCCATTTGTCATTTTTTAATTAGCTAATACTATATTGCCATGTAGATAATAATACAGTTGTAATTATTATGAATAAACTCTTTTATGTATACACACTATGTATTTATTGGATAAAGAACTTAGAATTAAATTGCTGATTCATAGTTTTTATATGTTTAATTTTACTAGATAATACTAAATAATTTTTCAAAGTACTGATACAAGTTTACTAACTCTGCAGTATAATATGAGATTTCCAGTTGCCTCATATCTTTGTTAAGATTTACTTTCACGGGCTGGAGATTTATCTCAGTGGTTCTGGCGCCTGCCTAGCAAGTACAAGGTCCATAGTTCGATCCCCAGTAACCACATACAACATTACCGGGCCTAGTGACTCATGCCCATCAGCAATCAGCACCACATACCACAAGGCCAGGCATGGTGCCTCATGCCTGTAATCCCAGCACTTGGAAGGCAGAGGAAGGTGGATTGCTGACTTGGAGGCTAGCCTGGGCTACATAGTGAACTCAGGGCCAGCCTGAACTACAAAATGATACCCTGTCTGGCAAAAAAAAAAAAGACTTTCATTTTAGCCATTTTTGTGTAAACATAGTGACATTCCATTGTATTTTTAGTTTGCATTTTTCTGGTAAATAATGAGGTTGGATAATTTTGAAATGAATTTATTGGTCTTTTTGTTTTATGATTGCATGTTGAAATATCTGGTACTTCAATAATTCAGTTGCTTTTTTTTTATTAGAAAAAGGGTTTTATACTATTTGAACATGAGGCAATTAATGGCATATGTCGTCACTCATCCTGTAGCTTTTATCATCAGTATAGTTTGCTTTGGTCAACAGAAATTAATAATTTTAATGAAATCCAATTTATCAGATTTTTTTTTGTTTGTAAGGTTTTTAATGTTTTGTAATAAGTATTCACCTTCATTTACCATGTTCTATCTTCTGTCTGTTTTATTCTTTGTTTTTTATGTCTAGGTGTATAATTGATCTGGAATTGACTATATGAGTATAATGAAGTAGAGGTATGCCAGATGTGAAAATGATAAGTAGCCTTTATTTGAAAGATACTTCTTTGCCTTGCACTCCACCACTTATATTGCAAATCAAGAGTCCCGGTGTGCCTTATCATGACTTTGCACTCAGTTCTGTTCTAGACATTTGTTGACTCTTTTGCCATTACTGTCATAATTAGCCCTACATATAATAAAATAACAATATGGGACTGAATGAGGTATTTCCAACTTATTTTCTGTTAAAAAAATCTGAACTAACCTCTGTGTTTTTTAGCTTCCATTTAGATTCTTTATTTGCTGTATTTTTATCAATAAACATAATAATTTTCATCCTGGGGAATATTGTATATATATATATATATATATATATATATATATATATATATATATATATATTACTTCTTAATTATCTTAATTTCTCCAACTTCCCAGCCCTCTCCTAAAACTATCCCTAGAGGTAGGCTTTGTGGAGATGGGAAAGGGATCTGAGCTATTCTTGATGTTTCATATTTGCATTTAAATGTTAGAATTTCTTTATCAATATTATTTTAAGTACAGTTCTCTGGAGTTTTTATAATGAGTGGAATATAGGTGTTTTGCAACTGGAATAATACCACATTTAAAGATCACTTCCAATATTTTAATTGTTGTGAACCATGAACATCATGTATTCCTTTCTTACATAGATTTTACTCCAGAAATTTTTTTTAAAATTGCTGTGTAGAAGTATCACATTTTCACTTGATTTGGTCTTAAAATTAATATTATTTTATATCTGTATATATTTTTTTTCCTTTTTGAGACAGGGTCTCGCTTTGTAGTTCAGGCTGGCTCTGAGCTCACTATGTAGTCCAGGCAAACCTCGAACTCAGCAATCCTCCTGTCTCTGCCTCCTGAGTGCTAGGATTACACGCATGAGCCACCATGCCCGACTATCTGTATTTTTCTTAAATTTTCAGATTATTAGTAAAACTATTTTTGTTACTGAACATCAATATAAGTCACTCATTTAGTATACATTTAAATAATTTTTATTAGTTAGTAAATCTATAAAACTACGCCAAAATCAAGATGTAGAACATATTCTTCATCCCAAAAAATTTGCCTCTGGCAAACATTCAAAGTGCTTTTTACCACTGTAACTTAGATTTAATATTCAAGGCTTTTTCTAGATGGAGTATATTATATTATCTTTTTTGTTTGGGATAGTCATAAGTAATTTATAATAATATAACAATATGAAATAATATATGTATATAATATAAATTACTAAAATTTTAATTAGGACTATCCAGCCTAAATTTGGGAAATTTTTTTTCTATTTAGTTCTCCACTTTTTCTAAATATGTATTATTCATCAAGATCTTTAATTTTTCTTAGCAACTTCTGATAGTTTTAATTCTAAAGGTATTGTACTGGTTATAGTCATTTTATTTTTTTTCATATTTTTTATTGTTTTCTGAAGTAATTTTTTCCTTTATATTTGCAGTTTAGTTGAAAGCCAGGCCAAATATTTTACTTTATGATTCTATTTATATAAAATGATAGAAAATAAAAACTGTATTATCCTAATAGTGAGCATATCAGTATTTGACTGTGTTATTTATACCTTACAATGAAGCTGAGAAAATGGGAGATTTTGTTAGATGTTATATAGAAAGGAAATTGGTATTAATACTGATTTTATGTTTTGTAGCCTTGCTTAGTCTAAATTTTAGTAACTTTTGCTAGATGGTTTAGAATTGTTTAAAGTCATCTTATTTTTGTACTTTCATTATTACTGTTCATGTGTAAAATAATGCCACTTTTAACTTTAATGTTGCTTAACCTAATATACTTAAGAATTTCTCAGTAGAAGTATTTCTGCCTGTTATTTTGTTTGTTTGTTTGTTTGTTGAGACAGGGTCTCGTGTTGTAGTTCAGGCTGGCTCTGAGCTCACTGTGTAGCCCAGGCAAGCCTAGATCTCAGCAATCCTCCTGCCTCTGCCTCCCTAGTGCTGGGATTACAGGCATGAGCCACCACGCCTGGCACTGTGGTATGTGGTATTGATTGCTGGTGGGTGTGAGTCTCCATGCCCAGCATTGTATGTGGTTACCGGGGATCAAACTCAGGACCTTGCACTTGTGAGACAGGCACCGGAACCACTGAGCTAACCCTCTAGCCCTCTGCCTCTTATTTTTTTCTGAGAAAGTTTTCAGTGATACATTCAGATTTTTTTTATTAATTTTTATCTTTATTGGTACATTGTACATATACATCATGATCACACTCAATATTGAGAATTTATACCAGTATATGACATAATTTAATTCTCATTTTTTCCCATTTCCCTATCCACCCCCTAAATACATAAGCTTTGTTTCCCTTTTTTTATTACCATCACATTTTTTCTTTACCCCTCATTTTTGACATTTTCTATCTCCATCTATTTTGTTCTAATTTGTCTTTAAGGAATTTAACAATTTTATCATATTTTTATTTATTTGCCATAGGTTTTAAAATAATATTTGTCATTTCATTATCTTAAAAAAGTGTGGGATCTCTAGTAATCTTCCCCTCTTTTATTCCAAATTTTGTTTTTTTCTCTTAGTTTATTATCATCAAAATGTACTTTTATTCAATATTATGATTTCCCCATTTGTTAACTTTAAAGAGATCTTTTTTGGATTTGTTAGTTTGCTTGTTTCTATTACATGAATTCCTTCCAGTTAATTCAGGTTATTTTGTTTTTTTCTTTTCTGATCTTCGTGATGGAAACTTAGGTAGGGAATGTACAAACCTTGGCCCATGAACCAAATCATCCTGCCACCAGTTTTTTCTCAGTTAAGCAGCTTGAATATAGCCACTTTCATTTGCTTATGTATTATAATAAAAAATACTTTTACATAACCTTTCCTCCCCTTGCATGTACCCTGAGATTCATCCAAATTGTTACATGTTTGTCTCTTTATTTTTGAGTTGTAGGCAGTTATGCTGTATTTAAATCTTTCCCTACTAAAAGCTACTTAGGGTTTTCTTGAGTTTGGAGCTGCTATGGAAAAAAAAAAAATCTGGTTTATATGCTTGTTTTTAATGTGAAAAAAGTGTTTATTTCTATAGGATAAGTACACAGGATTACTAGACCTTTATTGTAGGTGCATGCTTAGTTTTACTTCCCAGAATGAATGTAATGCATAAGTGGTCCATATTTGCTGGCATTTGGTGTTAGTTTGTTTTTTTAGCCTTATGATAAGTATCTGGGATGTTTATTTTGCTGATTGTCATTGGAGCTTATGTTCCAATGGTTGTTCCTCTTTATGAAAAGTCTTTTGCCCATTTAGAATAACATTTTATTTTTGAATGTTTGAGTTCTTTGTATTCTCCATACAGGTACTTTTTCAGAAATATGTTTGATTACAGTTTCTTCCCTGAGTATCTTGTTGTTTCATCCTTTTATTGTCATGTTTGTCAGAAAAAAATTAAAAACTTCTTTTGTCCTCTTAACTTGTCTGATTTACCTTTTAGGGATCAGGCTTTTGGTGTCACATCTAGAATTCTTCATGTAGCTCAATATCTTCAAATTTTCTGTAAAGTTTTATGGCTTTAATAGTGTTATGTCTGTAAATCATTTTAAGCTAATTATAAGTAAATTGTTAGATTTAGGGTAATGTTCATATTTTTGCCTGTGAATGTGTACTTGTTCTCCATGTTTTTCTAAATCCTGTATCTTCCCTATAGGGTATGTTTTAAGATCTTTCTTTCTTTTTTTTTTTTTTTTTTTTTTTTTTTTTTTTTTTTTTTTTTTTTTTTTTTTTTTTTTTTTTTTTTTTTTTTTTTTTTTTTTTTTTTTTTTTTTTTTTTTTTTTTTTTTTTTTTTTTTTTTTTTTTGAGACAGGGTCTCGCTTTGTAGTTCAGGCTGGCTCTGAGCTCACTATGTAGCCCAGGCAAGCCTCGAACTCA